>JACBWV010000899.1:0-97712 GCA_013435795.1 Chlamydomonas sp. ICE-L
TGGGTGTCTTGCCCTCCTTGACCCCCTGGCAGTCTTGATCGACTTAGGCAGCCATAGAGGAGATTTCACCTTATGTGCCACATGCCGACACCCCGGTAGGTATAATGAGTTTGTATGAAATGGTATTGATGGTGGCGGTGTTGGTGGGAGTGGTAGTAGAATGGTGGTGGTGGTGGTAGTGATGGTATTGATGGTGTGAGTGTTGGTTTGGTGTGAGCGGTGGTGTTGTAGTGAGTGTTGGTGGATGGTAGCGGTGGTGATGACAGCCAGGAGATGTAGAACTGTGCAGGATTGTGCCCCACCCCCGGGTTAGTATTATATAGGTTGTGCTGGATGGGAGGATAGGTGGGCAGGTTGGGTCGATGTGTGTCCGACTCCCTCTATCAATGGTCATGCGGTGATCTCTGCTAGTGCACCACGGAGCATGGAGTAGCAGACCACTAAACAGGATTGCCACACCCAGCTTGTACCCTGAATCACTAGAGTTTACGTGTAGGGCTGGGGGCTTGTGTGAGTCTCTCGAGTTGCGGGCACAGGCTGGGTTAGGGGCCCTTCGTAGGGGTTACAAGTGTGACGTGGGATGTCGATGGTCCCGTCTTACTCCTTGTGCATTTCGGCTGGATATGCACTTGCCGCTAGAGACGATATGAGTCTCTGATGCAGTTATTTACATTCGATTGTAGCCACACCCTTCGTGGGTAAATGAGGAGTTGTCATGACAAGGCTGTAATTTGCGTGTGGTGTTGGTGGTAGTGTGGTGGCGGTGGGAGTGGTAGCGACCTGTAATATGGACACCAGGAGATGGAGTGCTTCAGTATGATTAATTGTGCACAGGATTTGCCACACCCTAGTTAGGAAATGAGAGGTCGTGTAGGGTGGGATGTTGTTAAGGGCAGTGGTAGGGGTCTGAAAAGAGGTTGTTGGATGGTGGGGAGGGGTGTTGGTTTGGGGGCAGGTTCGGTTAAGGAAAAGAGGTTGTGTAGGGTGGGGAGGTGGGGGTAGGGTAGGGGTAGGGTGGTGAAAGTGTGAGTGGGTGTCTGGTGCCCTCCTTGACCCCTGGCATGCTTGGATCTGCCTTAGGCAGCCAGGAGATGGAGAATTGTACCAGGATGTGCCACACCCCAGGGTAGGTATAAGGAGTTGGATGGAAAGGCGGTATTGATGGTGGCTGTTTTGGTCGAGTGGTATAGATGTTGGTGGTGTGTATAGAATGGTACGTTGATGGTGTGAGTGTTGGGCGTGAGCGGTGGTGTTGTAGTGATGTTTTGGTGGGACCTGTATCGGTGGTGATGGACAGCCAGGAGATGGAGAACGTGGCCATGATTGTGCCACACCCCAGTGGTAGGCAATGATAGGTTGTGTAGGGTGGGGAGGGGGGGAGTGGCAGGTAGGAAAGAGGTTGTGTAGGTTGGTTATGTGGGGGGAGGGCAGGGTAGTAATAAGATGGTTTTGTAGGGTGGGAGGGAGGGAGGTGTTTTGATTTCCGGTCTTCCTCCGCCGCGTTTTTTCGGTTGTGGCGGGGGGGAGGGCAGGGTAGGAATCAGAGGTTGTTTAGGTGTGGGGATGGGGGGGAGGGCAGGTAGGAATAACCCTAGGTTGTGTCGTTTAGGGGGTGTGGCGGTGAGTTTTGGGCCGTTTCGGCCCTGCGACGGGTTGTTTAGGGTGGGGAGGTCGGTTCGCTGTGTTTGGGTTTGGGAGGTGGTGTGTCTAGTTGTTTGTTCGTGTGTGTGGGGGTTTCTGGGGGAGTGTGGTTGTTTGCATGCCCTTCTTATCCCAGGGCATGCGTGGATCTGCCTTGGGCAGCCAGGAGATGGAGTTGCCAGAACTATAACAGGACTTGCCACACCCCAGGGTAGCAATGAGGAGTTGGATGGAAAGGCAGTATTGATGGTGGTGGTGGTGGTAGTGATGGTGTTGGTGGGAGTGGTAGCGATGGTAATGGACAGCCAGGAGATGGAGTCTGAAGATGGAGAACTGTGCCAGGATGTGCCACACCCTAGGGTAGGTATGTGCCACACCCTAGGGTGGGTATGAGAGGTCGTGTAAAGTGGGGAGGGGGGGGTAGGGCAGGGTAGGGGTAGGGTGGTGTAAGTGTGAGTGGGTGTCTGGTGCCCTCCTCGACCCCGAGCATGCTTGGATCTGCCTTGGGCAGCCAGGAGATGGAGTTGCCAGAACTATAGCAGGATTTGTGTCACCCTAAGTTGGGTAAGAGAGGTTTCTGTAGGGTGTGGGTTAGTGGTGTGGGGGTAAGGGTGCGGGTAGGGGGGTAGGGGGGTTAGGAGGTAAGGGTCGGGAGTTGGGGGAGGGTGTGGGAGGTGGGGTAGTGTACAAACGGGATGGGTGTGATGGAGTGTTAGGGGAGTGGGGACGTGGGGGTGGGGGTAGGGTGGGGCGTTGGGTCGTGTACGTGGGGATCCTGGGGGTTCGGGTGGGGAGGTGGGGGGCTAGGGTAGGGTGGGGAGGTAAGGGTAGGGTGGGGAAGTGGGGGTAGGGTGGGGAGGTAGGGTGGGGAGCTAGGGTAGGGGTATTGCACTTCCGGTAACAAGAAGCTTAAGGGAGCGATCTCCATCACCCCCTTGTCTATCCCACACACACTCCATCAACTCCTTGTCTATCCCCCACACACTCCATCAACTCCTTGTCTATCCCCCCCACACTCCATCAACTCCTTGTCTATCCCACACACACTCCATCAACTCCTTGTCTATCCCACACACACTCCATCAACTCCTTGTCTATCCCACACACACTCCATCAACTCCTTGTCTATCCCCCACACACTCCATCAACTCCTTGTCTATCCCCCACAAACCACTCCATCAAGCTCCCCGTGTCTATCCCCCCATCACCCGTCAACTCCTTTCGCTCCCCCACACACTCCCTCAACTTCCTTGTCTTCCCACACACCTCCATCACTCCTTGTCTATCCTCCCCACACACACTCCCATCAACTCCTTGGTCTATCCCACAAAACTCCATCAACTCCTTGGTCTACCCCCCCCCCCCCCCCCCCCTCACCACCCCTCCCCACCCCCACAACCCCACTCCATCACTCATTCTCTATGCCTCCCTTCTCTCCCCCCCCCCCCCCCCCAGCCCCCCCCACACACACAACCTCACACAACCACATACCACACACATCACACAAATACTCCATCACCCCCTTAATATTCCCCCACCCCCCCCCTGCCAGGCCTGATGCACACGAATCCCACCAGGCTAATTTTTTGGTCAACATCGGATCCCCCCTGCCCCTCCCCCCCCCCCCACCTCCATCATCCCCCCACCCCCCACCCCCCCTCCCTCCCCTGCAGATCCTGATGCACACGAATACCCACCATGCGTATGTCGTACGAAATCGTAGTCCCCCCCCTCCCCCCCCCCCCCCCACACACCACACACACACTCCATCCTCCCCCCACCCCCCCCCCCGCCCCGTCCCCTCCACCCCTTCATGCAGAGCCTGATGCAACAGCTAATACCAACCAGGCTCATGTCGTATAGATACCATAAGGAGTCTCTCTGGTTCTGTTTCACCCCTAATGAGTTTCTCTGGAGCTGCGGGTGTGGGTCCATCCATGTATGCTGGGGAGTACAACTACAACTATCAGAGTCAAAGCCATCTGGTGAGTGTGTTGCTTGCACTGGATGCGCAGGGGGGGGGGCATGTTATGCAGGGGGGGGGGAGCCCATGTATGCTGGGGAGGACAACTATCAGAGTCAAAGCCACCTGGTGAGTGTGTTTCTGGCACAGGTTGTGGTTGTTGACATCCCCCCATCCCCCCATCCCCCCATCCCCCCTCCCCCCTCCCCCCCCCTGCACATAGATAGAGAATTGGGGGGACTGGGGTGGGGGGGGGGACTCCTGGTTGCAATAAACATAGCCGGTGGATTGTGTTTGCCTTCTTCTGGCAGCTGGAATGTGGTTGTGACATCCCCCCCCCTTCCCCCCTTCCCCCCCCTGCACATCATGTATATATCAATATCAGAGTCAAAGCCATCTGGTTGTGTGGTGCCTGGCACTGGATGCGTCGGGGGGGGGGGTGGGGGGGGGGGGCATGGTGCAGCATGGGGGGGGGGGGGGGGGGTGAGAGGAAGGGGGGATATAGAAAGGGGGGGATGAGTGGTGTGTGGGGCGGGGAACCCGGTTGGACAAACTACTGAAGGCAGTTTTATAATTTCGTGTGTATCAGGCTCTGCACATGCTTTTGGTTGCTTTGCCAGATGTTGTTGTTTGACATGTGGTCGTTGTACATGCTTTTGAGTAGCAGCTTCTAAGTGCCTCTCCCCTACACCTGCTTTCACCCCCTCACCCCATGCCCCCCCCAACAAGCAAACAAGCAAACCACAACAAACCAACACAACCACTACCACCCACAAACCTACGCCCATACCCAACCCATCCGCTCCCCCCCGCCCCCCACCCCTCCACCCCCATCACCCCATCCCCATCAAACAACCACCATACGCCCCCCCCCCCCACTCCCACCCACGCCCCCCAGACGACAAACGCGGAAGACACGGGGCAAAGCCCATCCCCGTCCACAACGGACCATACCAGCCCCCCCTCAACATGGCTCGCCGCCCGAAGACAATCCCCTACGACCCAGCGCCGACGCCCGCCCCCCACAAGAGGCGGCGGACCCACGCCAAGTCCCCCCACCACTCACCTACCGTATTGCTACCACCGTCAACAACCTCAACAACACACTCCAACAATACCACCCCCAACCCCCCCCACCGCCCCGCAACCCCCCCAACCCCCCAACAACAACAACAACTCAACAACAACATCAACAACCGCAAACACAACACGCCTACCCCCCTTTCAACAACAGAAAATACTCACCTCCCCAACAACTAACCTTTCCCAACAACAACAACAACAACATAACAACAACAACACAACAACAACCACAACAAACACCACAAACAACATCACTCAACCTCCCAACAGCCCCTCCCCGCCTTGACTAAAACTCACCCTCCCAACAACTATACCTTCCCCAACACAACGAACAACAACGATACAGCAACAACAACAACCACACACAACAACAACAACACAACGAGACAACATCAACAACATCAACAACATCACAACATCAACACATCATCAAAACAACAAAACAACACAACAAACACAACAACTCAACAACAACACAACAACAACAACAATCACCACCACCCACCAATACACCCCCACCCCACCCCAACCGCACCCCCTCCACCCCACCCCCACACAAAAAAAATTTTTATCACCATCAACACGATGGACGATTACACTATGGCCAGCCACGACATTGTGGTGGTCTCGGATTCCGACCCATGTACCTGTCTTTCCTTGAGATTATCCATACCACCCCCCGTACCCCCCCTCCCCCACCCCCAACAACAGGTTAACATCATATTCTGGACGCTGACATTAAATGGCCAGCCACGACAAGTGTGGTTTGGATTCCGACCCCATGCACCTGTCGTTTGCCCTTTGAGATTGATCCAAGACCCCCCCCCCTCCCCCCCTCGCCCCCACCCACAAAAACGGGTTGCCACAATGATGGATGATGGAACATTATGGCCAGCCACGACATTGTGGTGGTCTCGGATTCCGACCCCATGCTACCTGTCGTTTGCCTTGAGATTAGCCACGGACCCCCCCACACACCCCCCCCATCCCCCCCCCCCCCCCACCCCCAAAACAGGGTTCACATCACATGATGGATGATGACATTATGGCCAGTCACGAAATTGTGGTGGTCACGGATTCCGACCCCATGCTACCTGACGTTTGCCTAGAGATGAGCCTTGGTAGGGACATCGTTGTGGATGAGTCTGAACCACTGGGTGAAGGAGCTTACGGGCAGGTAGGTGTATGTGTGTGTATCATTTTTTTAATGTCTTTATTCGGGGGGGCATCAAAACGTATGTGGGGAGGCACAAGCTGTTTTTATCACAAGCTGTCTTTCTTTCTTTCTTTCTTTCTTTCTTTCTTTCTTTCTTTCTTTCTTTCTTTCTTTCTTTCTTTATTTTAATTGTTTTTATTGATTTGACTATCAAGTCCTGGGTGAAGGAGCTTACTGGCAGGTATGTTTGTGTGTATCTGACTTGTATTTATTTATTTTAATTGTTTTATAATCTATTATGATTGTTTTTACTGCCAAGTCCTGGGTGAAGGAGCTTACAGGCAGGCATGTGTGTGTATCTCTTATCGTTTTTGTAATGTATTTATTTCTTTGTTTTCATTGTTTTTCCTGTCAACTCCTGGGTGAAGGAGGTAACGTGCAGACGTGTGTGTGTGTGTGCATCTGAATTGTATTTATTTATTTATTTTAAAATTATTTATAAATTATTTTTTTAATGGTTTTTATTATTTTAACTTTTATACTTAAACTTAAAAATACCTAAGACTTTTATTTTGACTGCCAAGTCCTGGGTGAAGGAGCTTACAGGCAGGTATGTGTGTGTGTATCTGATTTGTATTTGTGTATTTTAATTGTTTAATTATATATTTTAATCCTTTTTACTGTCAGGTCCAGGGTGTTGGATCCTACGGTGAGGTGTGTGTGAGTTTGTCTAACTTGTTTTTTTACAGTCTCGTCCTGGGTGAAAGCCTATGGTAAGGTATGTGTGCAAGTTAGGAGAGCTGCCTAGAAGCTGCTGCACAGCTTCTAGGCAGCTCTCCTGACATTCTGTCCAGCCAGACCTAACTCCTCCTACTGCACCTGCAAGCTCACGCGACCAGCTGTCCAGAACTGCTGAACTTGTTGGGTGTAGCGCAGTGGCTGGCTAGGGAAGCTGCCTAGAAGCTGCTGAGCAAAGCGGAAAAGAAACGCCCTGCTGTGCATTTGTGTATTTTTACAGTCAAGGGGTATCTAAATCCCCACACCCTCTCCCGCAACCACACCCGCGCCCCAACGCCCACACCCACAGGTGTTCAAAGGGCAGTACTTGGGAATGGATGTGGCAGTCAAGTTTGCACAGAAGTTTCAAGTCGTCGATGGACCAGAGCAAACCAAGGCATTAGAGACCTTGCAGCAAGAGGCTAAGATATTGAGCCGGGTGAGGCATCCTAACATCGTGCGCTTCTACGGCGGCTCCGTGGCCCCTCCCACCGTGTTCATTGTGGAGGAGCTTATGGATAAGGACCTAAGCAATGTGGCGCATGCAGGGGACCCCCTGTCACTGGACGACTGCCTTATGTGAGTGTGCTCTTAGTGCTATCTGTCTGTCCTAGTGCAGTAAAGTGGCAGTGTCAAGTGTCAAGTGTCGCATGCAGGGGGGGCCCTGTCACTGGACGACTGCCTTATGTGAGTGTTCCCCTAGTGCTATCTGTCTGTCCTAATGCAGTAAAGTGGCAGTGTCAAGTGTCAAGTGTGGCAAGTGGTAGACCCCCTGTCACTGGACGACTGCCTTGTGTGAGTGTGCTCCTAGTGCTATCTGTCTGTCCTAGTGCAGTAAAGTGGCAGTGTCAAGTGTCGCATGCAGGGGACCCCTGTCACTGGTGACTGCCTTGTGTGAGTGTGCTCCTTGTGCTATCTGTCTGTCCTAGTGCAGTTAAGTGGCAGTGGCAAGTGTCAAGAGTCGCATGCAGGGGGACCCCCTGTCACTTGACGACTGCCTTATGTGAGTGTGCTCCTTGTGCTATCTGTCTGTCCTAGTGCAGTAAAGTGGCAGTGTCAAGTGTCGCATGCAGGGGACCCCTGTCACTGGTGACTGCCTTATGTGAGTGTGCTCCTAGTGCTATCTGTCAGTCCTAGTGCAGTAAAGTGTCAAGTGTCAAGTGTCGCATGCAGGGGACCCACTGTCACTGGACGACTGCCTTATGTGAGTGTGCTGCCCTAAACCCTAAACCCTAGTGATGTATGCACGTATGTATGCATGAATGTATGTATGTATGTATGTGCAACACCCTTATGGGCAAGGACCTAAGTAATGTGGCACATGCGGCTGACTGTGTGGGTGACCGTGTGGGTGACCGTGTTCATTGTAGAGGAGCTAATGGACAAGGACCTAAGTAATGTGGCGCATGCGGGGGACCCCCTGTCACTGGACGACTGTCTTATGTGAGTATGCTCCAAGTGCTGTAAAGCGCCAGTGTTGTCTGTCTGTGTGTATGTATGTATGTATGTATGTATGTTTGTATGTATGTATGTATGTATGTATGTATGTATGTATGTATGCCCTAGTGTTGTTAAGTGTAAGTGTCAAGTGTTGCATTGCACTGGGGCCAACAAGACACCTTCCCTTGCACTGGGGGCAACAAGACACCTTCGCTTGCACTGGGGCCAACAAGACAACACCACTTGTGCTGGGGCCAACAAGACAACTTCGTTTGGGGTTTACAATTGGGAGACGGTGAGCAGCCGAGTTGGCTGAAAAGCCATGTAACAATCCAATCAAATTTGGGGGCCTGAGACCTTAACTAGTGGCCTACCGACCATCATTCATCAAGACCATCACCAACACCTAATGTTCAACCCAAGAGTCCAACAACAACACTAACACCAACACGTCCAACAACAAGCCTAGCAGCAGCAACAACAACAGCAACAACAACAACAACATGTCCAACAACAAGTCCAACAACAAGTCCAGCAACAACAACAACAATCAACAACAATCAACTCCAACAACATGTCCAACAACAAGTCCAGCAGCAACAACACCAACAACAACACCACCAACAACAACAACAACAGCATGTCCAACAACAAGTCCAGCAACAACAACAACATGTCCAACAACAAGTCCAGCAACAACAACAACAACAACAACAACAACAACAACAATCAACAACAACAACAACAACAACAACAACAACATGTCCAACAACAACAACAACAACAACAACAACAACAATCAACATGTCCAACAATAAGTCCAGCTACTACAACAACAACAACAACAACAACAACAACAATCAACTCCAACAACAACATGTCCAACAACATGTCCAGCAACAACAACTAATAACAACAACAATTAACACCAACACGTCCAACAACAATCCCAGAAATGGCAACAACAACAACAACAACAACAACAAAACAACAATCAACAACAACAAGCCCACCACCACTACCACCACCACCACCACCACCACCAACAACAACAACAACTTACCCCTCTGTAGGATTGGCAAAGACATTGCCATGGGGCTGTTCCACTTGCACCCGACCATCATTCATCGAGACCTAAAGCCGGCCAATGTGTTGATGGATCAAAACAAGCAAGCCAAGATCACCGATTTCGGGATGGCGCGATTCAAGCTCACCAGCAACCTCACCACCAAGACTCCGGATGCTGGCACAGTGGCGTACATGGCGCCCGAGTGCTTTCAGGAGTCGACGATCACTCCTAAAGCCGATGTCTACTCGTGGGCTATCATCATGTGGGAGATGCTGACACAGCAGATGCCCTGGTGCGTGGTGGTTAGGGCGTGTGGGTGGTGTGTGTGTTTGGGGTGTGTGGTGGTCGGGGCGTGGGGGTGGGGTGTGTGTGTTTGGGGCGGGTGTGTGTGTGTTTGGGGCGGGATGGAGGAGGTGTGGGGTGGTGGGGCGTAGGGGTGGTGGGGGGGTGGGGGAAGGCTATCATCTTGTAGGAGATGCTGATGCAGCACATGCCCTGGTGCATGCTGGTGGTGGTGGTGGTGGTGGTGGTGGGGGGGGGGGGGGAGGGGGGGGGGGTGGGGGGGGTTATCACCATGTGGGAACACAACACAACAACACAACTTCACATAACAAACAGAACAAACACAACAAACACAACACAGCAATATCAACACAACAACAATAATACAACAACGGCACAAAGACAACACAACAACATCACAACAACAAACACCACACAACAACAACAGAACAAACACAACACAACAACAACACAACAACAACAACACAACAACAACAACACAACACACACACCACACAACAACAACCGAACAACAACACAACAAACACAACACAGCAACAACACAACAACACAACAACACAAAGTCTTTCTACCCAGCTGGTACAATTTTGAATTTTCGCCACGCCGGTTTTACAGTCTGAACCTGACAACCTGTCATATTGAAAGGGCCCAGGCTATAGCACAATCCAACCAGCACAACACAGCACAACAAACACAATACATCACAACGCCACACAACACAACACAACAAACACATCAAATCAAACACAACACAACACAAACACATCACATCAAACACAAACCAACACAACAAACACATCAAACACAACACAACACAACACAACAAACACATCAAACACAACACAACACAACACATCACATCAAACGCAACACAACACAACACATCAAACACAACACAACACAACAAACACATCAAACACAACACAACACAACACATCACATCAAACACAACACAACACAACACATCACATCAAGCACAACACAACACAGCACAACAAACACATCACATCAAACACAACACAACACAACACATCACATCAAACACAACACAACACAACAAACACATCAAACACATCAAACACAACACAACACATCAAACACAACACAACAAACACATCACATCAAACACAACACAACACAACACAACAAACACATCACATCAAACACAACACAACACATCACATCAAACACAACACAACACAACAAACACATCAAACACAACACAACACAACACATCAAACACAACACAACACAACAAACACATCACATCAAACACAACACAACACAACACAACAAACATATCACATCAAACACAACACAACACAACACAACGCAACACAACACAACACAACAAACACATCACATCAATCACAACGCCACACAACACAACAAATACATCACATCAAACACAACACATCACATCAAACACAACACAACAAACACATCACATCAAACACAACACAACACAACACATCACATCAAACACATCGCATCAAACACAACACAACACAACACAACACAACATAACAACTCCAGGTATGGCAGCAACAACATAGGCATCATATACAATGTTGTTTACAACTGGCTCAGGCCAGAGGATAGCACTACAAACAATAAACAACAAACACATCACAACAAACACAACACAATGCCACACAACACATCACAACAAACACATCACAACAAACACAACACAATGCCACACAACACATCAAGACAAACACATCACAACAAACACAACTCAATGCCACACAACACATCACAACAAACACATCACAACAAACACAACACAATGCCACACAACACATCACAACAAACACATCACAACAAACACAACACAATGCCACACAACACATCACAACAAACACATCACAACAAACACAACACAATGCCACACAACACATCACAACAAACACATCACAACAAACACAACACAATGCCACACAACACATCACAACAAACACATCACAACAAACACAACACAATTCCACACAACACATCACAACAAACACATCACAACAAACACAACACAATGCCACACAACACATCACAATACAACCAACACAACCAACACAACACAACATAACAACTCCAGGTATGGCAGCAACAACATGGGCATCATTTACAACGTTGTATACAAAGGGCTCAGGCCAGAGCTGCCTGAGGATGTTGAGCGCTGCCCTGAAGACCTGGCCAGCCTCATCAAGGATTGCTGGCAGCAGGAGGCCAAGGCCCGGCCGTCCACTGGAGAGATCGTGAAGCTGCTGGCACTGATCATCAAAATGAGAGAGCAGAAAAACGCACAGAGGTTAACAGCCACATGAAGCTGCTCCACCTGGCCAGCCTCGTTAAGCCTCGCTGGCAGCAGGAGGCCAAGGCCCGGCCGTCCACTGTAGAGATCGTGAAGATGCTGGCGCTGATCATCAAAATGAGAGAGCAGAAAAAGGCTCAGAGGTTGACAGCCACATGAACATCCTCCAGGATTTCTGGCACTTTCTCATGAAGCAGGTGCAGTGAGCCGAGTGAAGCTGCTCCACCTGGCCAGCCACATTAAGGTTTGCTGGCAGCAAGAGGCTAAGGCCCGGCCGTCAACTGGAGAGATCGTGAAGATGCTGGCGCTGATCATCAAAATGAGAGAGCAGAAGAATGCTCAGAGGTTAACAGCCGCCTGAAGCTGCTCCACCTGGCCAGCCTCGTTAAGCTTTGCTGGCAACAGGAGGCCAAGGCCCGACCGTCCACTGGAGAGATCGTGAAGCTGCTCCACCTGGCCAGCCTCGTTAAGCTTTGCTGGCAACAGGAGGCCAAGGCCCGACTGTCCACTGGAGAGATCGTGAAGCTGCTCCACCTGGCCAGCCTCGTTAAGCTTTGCTGGCAACAGGAGGCCAAGGCCCGACCGTCCACTGGAGAGATCGTGAAGCTGCTCCACCTGGCCAGCCTCGTTAAGCTTTGCTGGCTGAGGGGAGCAAAGGGCAGGCCCCCTACGGTAGAGGTCGTGAAGCTGCTGGCGCTGGTCATTTAAATGAGAGAGAAGAAAAACAGACAAAGTGAAGTAACCTAGCAAAAATGCGACAGAGTGAAACAGCCACATGAATCAGCATGTTCATTCTCTGAGCGGAAGATATAGGTAGACTAGTGTTTCTTTTGGAGCTAAGCATGGCAGCTTCCCGTCAGCTCCATGAGCTAGCCACTGGGCCAGTCCCAAGGCTTTCAGCTGCATAATTTTATAAGTTTATAAGTTCATAAGTTTAGGCATACGAGCTAGCTTTATGTGTGGCGCAAGGAAATTTAAAGGGAGCTGCCTAGAAGCTGCCACGGGTAGTCCAAAAAGAAACAGGGAGGTAGAGACTTGAAAGCTACAGTCAGGCAGCTACCCCATCGCTTTTATTTTCGGCTATGGGCAGCAGCTTCTAGGCAGCTACCCTTTAGCTTTTATTTTGGGCTATGGGCAGCAGCTTCTAGGCAGCTACCCCATCGCTTTTATTTTTTTGGCTACGGGCAGGAGCTTCTAGGCAGCTACCCTATAGCTTTTATTTTCGGCTATGTGCAGCAGCTTCTAGGCAGCTACCCTATAGCTTTTATTTTCGGCTATGGGCAGCAGCTTCTAGGCAGCTACCCTATAGCTTTTATTTTCGGCTATGGGCAGCAGCTTATAGGCAGCTACCCTTTAGCTTTTATTTTCGGCTATGGGCAGCAGCTTCCAGGCAGCTACACTGGCTTGCGAGCCAGCCAAACCTATAGCAACCTAGTGCATCTGGAAGCTGATAGAATCGGCTCTCCAGCACTGTTGAAATCTTGGGGCTTAGCCCAGTGGTTGGCTCAGGGAGCTGGCTAGCAGCTGCTGCTCGTAGCTTAAAAGAAAAGCTATGAGCGACCTACAGGATCACTCAGCAACACTCTAAAAGAGATTCAGCTACACAGCTACTGAGCTACTCAGCAACACTCTGAAAGGGATTCAGCTACACAGCTACACAGCAACACTCTGAAAGGGAATCAGCTACGCAGCTACTCAGCTACTCAGCAACACTCTGAAAGGGAATCAGCTACACAGCTACTCAGCTACTCAGCAACGCTCTGAAAGGGAATCCTTTTTACATTATGTCACCTTTCAGACCTCATATGCTGGCCATAGCTTTTCGTTTGGCCTTTTGTTAGCAGCTTCTAGACCCAAATAGCCTGAAATAGCCTGGTATTTTCGTCTGAGATTTGGTTAGCAGCTTCTAGCCCAAATGGCCTGAAATAGCCTGGATTTTTTTATTGGGATTTTGTTAGTGGCTTCTATGCATCTCCCTGAGGCAGCGACTGTGCTACACACTAAAAGGGAAGTGGTGGCTAGTGGCAAGCAGCAGCTTCTAGGCAGCTTCCTGAGCCAGCCACTGTGCTACACACTGAAAGGGAAGTGGCGGCTAGTGGCAAGCAGCAGCTTCTAGGCAGCTCCCTGAGCCAGCCACTGTGTTACACACTGAAAGGGAAGTGGCGGCAAGTGGCAAGCAGCAGCTTCTAGGCAGCTCCCTGAGCCAGCCACTGTGCTACACACTGAAAGGGAAGTGGCGGCAAGTGGCAAGCAGCAGCTTCTAGGCAGCTCCCTGAGCCAGCCACTGTGCTACACGCTGATAGGGAAGCATTTTTAGGGTCTGGGGTTTTAAATCCTAAACTCTAATCCCTAATCCCAGCCGAAGTGCTACACAAAGAAAGAGACGCATTTTTTAAATTCTCACACCTCTCAGAACCGAACCCAAATCCCTGGATTTCCGCAGACACACGCATGCGCGCATGGACGCACACCACCCCGAAACAAAAAAGTGCAATTCTCACACCTCTTAGAACCTTGGATTTCTGCAGACACACGCATGCACGCATGGACACACACCACCCCAAAACAAAAAAATGCAATTCTCACACCTCTCAGAGCCAGGGATCTTTCAAAGGAAATGAAGCAGTGTCTGCTCGTAGCACCATGGTGTGACTAGCACCATGGTGTGACTTGCAGCCTTTGGGGTGCTAGTGAAAGCTGTTTGACCCCCCAAAGTGACCCCAACAGGCTCTAATGTAGCACCCTCAAAACACCAAGGTACATACCAGGGTACTACTTCTTGCCAAATTGGTCCGCGCTTAAAGCACACAAACGTCAAATTGGTAGTGAAAAAAACGCAAAAACTGCACGCTGCGCCCACAGGGGGTTGAAAAAACTGCGCGTAACGCGCAGGGGGCTCAAAAGGCAGCGCGGCAACGCGCGTGCTTAGTAGTACCCTGGTACATACTTGAGCACTTGCGCTTGAAGTAGCACCTTCAAGAAAACCCTGATCAGATCTCCGATGGTGGTCCCTAACCTAGTTAGTAGCTGAGTAGCTGAGTAGCTGTTTAGCTTACATGGTGACTCGTGCCCAACACCCTGATCAGAACTCCGATGGTGGCCCTCTCACCTACACGGTAGCTGAGTAGGTGTACAGCTTACATGGTGACTCATGCCCTAAACCCTGATCAGAACTCTGATGGTGGTTCCTAATCTAGTTAGTAGCTGAGTAGCTGTGTAGCTTACATGGTGACTCATGCCCAACACCCTGATCAGAACTCCGATGGTGGTCCCTAATCTAGTTAGTAGCTGAGTAGCTGAGTAGCTGTATAGGTTGCATGGTGACTCGTGCCCAACAACCTGATCAGAACTCCGATTGTGGTCCCTAATCTAGTTAGTAGCTGAGTAGCTGTGTAGGTTGCATGGTGACTCGTGCCCAACACCCTGATCAGAACTCCGATGGTGGCCCCCTCACCTACTTAGTAGCTGAGTAGCTTTGTAGCTTACATGGTGACTAGTGCCCAACACCCTGATCAGAACTCTGATGGTGGTCCCTAATCTAGTCAGTAGCTGAGTAGCTGTGTAGGTTGCATGGTGACTCGTGCCCAACACCCTGATCAGAACTCCGATGGTGGCCCCCTCACCTACTTAGTAGCTGAGTAGCTTTGTAGCTTACATGGTGACTAGTGCCCAACACCCTGATCAGAACTCTGATGGTGGTCCCTAATCTAGTCAGTAGCTGAGTAGCTGTGTAGGTTGCATGGTGACTCGTGCCCAACACCCTGATCAGAACTCCGATGGTGGCCCCCTCACCTACTTAGTAGCTGAGTAGCTTTGTAGCTTACATGGTGACTAGTGCCCAACACCCTGATCAGAACTCTGATGGTGGTCCCTAATCTAGTCAGTAGCTGAGTAGCTGTGTAGGTTGCATGGTGACTCGTGCCCAACACCCTGATCAGAACTCCGATGGTGGCCCTCTCACCTACTTAGTAGTTGAGTAGCTGAGTAGCTGTAGAGCTTACATGGTGACTCGTCCCCACAACCCTGGCTTCAGAACTTTGATGGTGCCCCCATCACGATGAACGCCACCAACATGATTAGATTGGATTGGACTGTTACATGGATTTTCAGCCAACTCTGGGCTGCTCACCATCTTCCAATTCCAAGTCACCCCCATGCTTGAATGGACTGGATTGTTACTTGGTTTCTCAGCCAACTCTGGGCTGCACACCATCTTCCAATTAGAAGTCCCCTGGTGCGGTACCCACGAATGCCAGGGAGCATTCTAATCAGATTAGACAACTAATATGATGCTGGAACTCTAACGACGAACACCTCGGATTAGACGACCAATTTCTATGCAGCGTCGCATGCAACGCTAAAAAATGGCGGAGAGTGCTTGCGACGGAATGACAGGTGGCGACGGAAGCGAGTTAGTTACGAGACCGTTGGCTGTCGTGTCAGGCGACCTCTCACGAGTAGTTCCCTGCACGTGGATTAACATTTTGGGCACGTTGACTCACAAACACCCCCTCGCATGATGCGTACTGCTTAACATTTTGGGCACGTTGACTCACAAACACCCCTCCGCACGCTGTGTACTGATTTAAAAGTATGCCATCTTCACCACTGGCCCTCTCACGATAAACACCACTTACATGATTCCCCATCCCCTTCCCCCTCACCTTCACCTTCACCTTCATCTTCACTTTGACCTTCCCCACCACCTTCCCCCACACACCTTCACTCACCTTCCCCTCAGCTTCCCCCGCACGACGACCCCCTTCCCCCCCCCCACCTTCCCCTCAGTTTTCCCCTCACGACGACCCCCTTCCCCCCCACCTTCCTCTCAGCTTCCCCCTCACGACGACCCCCTTCCCCCCCCACCTTCCCCTCAGCTTCCCCCGCATGACGACCCCCTTCCCCCCCCCACCTTCCCTCAGCTTCCCCCTCACGACGACCCCTCCCTCCCCCCCACCTTCCCCTCAGCTTCCCCTCACAACGACCCCCTTCCCCCCCCACCTTCCCCTCAGCTTCCCCCCCAACCTTCCCCCCACCTTCCCCCCCCACCTTCCCTCAGCTTCCCCCCCCACCTTCCCCCCCCACCTTCCCCTCAGCTCCCCCCCTCATGACGACCCCCTTCCCCCCCACCTCCCCCTCAGCTTCCCCTCAGCTTCCCGGTGAGGTTGGGGGGCGGGGCGGAGGAATCTCAGGGTAGCAGAAGGTTTGGCCAAAACAGGGTCCCAGGTAGCGATCGCTACTGGTAGCGGGGAAAAAGCTTTGAATACACACCGCACAAGCAATAACATTGGGACCTCAGTGCGTCGCGCTGCTCCCCGAACCCGGCTTTCTGACAATTTTGGCCGGACCCATGCATCGCCATGCAGTAGCGGAATGGCGACTAACGCACACAGGACATAAACAGTGAGCTAGCCCAAGGCTTGTGTTAATCCTGGGTGGGTATTTCGGCAATACGCACACGTATAATTGTTGTACACTTATTGTAACGGTTATAAGTGTTATACCGTAGTTAACCGGTAACAATCACTTGTAAAGTATAATTGGTCCTCCCGACCCGGAACCAGGGCTCCGCTGAAGGCGACAAGGAACGGAATCTGTCCAAAGACGTAAATCGTCATCACGTAGTACATGATACACCAACCGGTTACTACCACTTGAAGAGTCCTTGGAGGATTCCTAGAGGAGGGAAGAGTGTAACGGTCTGGCTCGGTACATGTACTAGAGAATGAGTACTCGGACATCATATGAACCGCTTCATTAGCGATTCGAACTCGCGTCGCTGATGGTAAGACCAGCTCCGAAACCAGTGTAACGGATTAAAATCATTCCACCATGGCGACATTCGGCAAAGGAGTTCTTATGATGTGCGAAAACTCATTCTCTAGTACATGTACCGAGCCATACCGTTACATTACATGCATTCAAATCACGTTAATTAAATTAAATTTAAAGTAATAAATCGAATTAAAATAGCACAACATTAAATACCGGTACAATTAAATTTAAATTAATTAAAACACATTGAATTATTGATTCAATTCATTTCATTCGGGACGCGCCACCAGGCTCCCTTAATTCGGATCATCCATGCTTTTTCTTTTGAGACCTTCCTATCACGGTTGGGCAAGTCCCTTTAGCCTATTTGGCCTACCCTTGGACTGTAACATACATACATAATTACATAAAAACAAAACGAGTGCGATGAACATGAAGTCAAAAATCGAGTAGTGGGATTGCAATATATATATAATTGTCTATTTGTAGGGTTAGGACTTAGGAGAGGGGGGGGGGGGGGGGGGGCTTAGGAGCTTAGTGCTAATAGTGTAACAGCACAGGATGCTACTTAGCAGCCTGAGGGGTTAAGTCTAGAGGAAGCGCGTATGACGTGAGGGTTAGTATTACGTGTATGCTTATATGCGTGGGCTAACAGGAACAGGAGTAGGGGTTTCCTTAGTAGGGGATGTGAATTGCTCGCAATACACTTCATCCAATCCCTGCCTGCATCCATGGATGCACAGCCTCCTAGGACTGCGCCTACTTTACATATTGTAGGAGTGGCACCACCATTCGAACTGAATCCTCCGTGTCGCTGGTTTGTGTTGGGAGACCCACCTCCTGGGGTGAAAGTCCTTTCACAACTGAAAAAAGGTAACATCGCACGATCCACTCGTTTATTAGTTTATTACACAGCAGATAATATACAGGAATCATTTTTAATTAATTTATCTGCTGTGTAATAAACGAAATTAATTTCGTTTATTAGTTTATTACACAGCAGATAATATACAGGAATCATTTTTAATTCATTTATCTGCTGTGTAATAAACGAAATTAATTTCGTTTATTACTTTATTACACAGCAGATAATATACAGGAATCATTTTGCTATCAGTTTGGGAAATTGGTTTCTGATACTTTCTTCTCGAATTCAGTTAGGCTTTGACAGTACATTCAAAAACCACATGATGTTCATCTTGAACAATTCCATAATGTCATAGTTGATACACTAGATCATTCCAAGGGACAATGAGTCGCTTCCATCTATCAGTTTGCACCTTCGGCGGTTCTATACTCGTCAGGAGCACCTGAGTCTGTGCCAGGGAATTCAGAATACCGCCTTATATCGTACGATATATCACGATATATCGTACGGTAATAGACCACGATATTACCGTTTTTTCTATCTCACTCAGTATTGGTTCATTTGACTTGATTTTAAGTGTATGGACGTGTAAACGGTATTTCCTGTTATAACCCCTTGGTCTTATACTGATTTTCCCCAAAAAAGGGTATACAAATATCGTACGGTATCGATACCGTACGATATATCACGATATATCGAACGGTAATTGAAAATACCGTACGATATTGACAGCCCTATAGTTGATACACTAGATCATTCCAAGGGACAATGAGTCGCTTCCATCTATCTTCTATCGCTTCCATCTATCTTATCTATCGCTTCCATTTATCTAGCTATCTTCTATCGCTTCCATATATCTTATACACCATCATCTTCCATCCAAGGGACAATGAGTCGCTTCCATCAGATCATTCCAAGGGACAATGAGTCGCTTCCATCAGATCATTCCAAGGGACAATGAGTCGCTTCCATCAGATAATTCCAAGGGACAATGAGTCGATTCCATCAGATCATTCCAAGGGACAATGAGTCGCTTCCATCAGATCATTCCAAGGGACAATGAGTCGCTTCCATCTATCAGTTTGCACCTTCAGGTAGTGGGAGGAAGTTATGAACCTAGCCATAGTACGAACCACTTAGTGAGGTAGGTTTCTGATGAGATAAGTAGGCATCTTAGGTTTAACAACACAACACGCATCATTACATCAGCTAGGGTCTGGCGACGCCTGAGCGCCCAAAGCGGGTTGAGGATTCATCAACTCGAGGGCTAGAACGAAATTGAAAAGAAATGAAAAGTCGCCGGGAATCAAGGAAGCTGTCCACAAGGAGTTACTCGCTGTCCCCCAACTGTGTACTGCACTGCAGTGTCCCCCAACTGTGTACTGCACTGCAGTGTCCCCCAACTGTGTACTGCACTGCAGTGTCCCTGGAGAAATGTTGGCGGATGGCCCAATCCGCCAGAGCTTCCCGTTTGGCCTGAATCATCATTGGCGGATACCTGTCCGCCATCTCGTCCGCCAGCATATTATGGTACATCAGCTAGGGTCTGCGAAACCAAATAAGCTCTCCTGGGTTGAAATACCTTTCACACAAAAAAGGAGTCCAGAACGTAGTGGCCATTATTCAGTTTGTATGGTACATGCAAACGGGGGGGGGGGGGGGGGGGGGGGGGGGGGGGGGGGGGGGGGGGGGGGGGGGGGGGGGGGTCCTTCAATCTCATGTCCTGTGGCAGCTCTTACTATTAAGGGCGCCTGGAGGCGCGTCCCGAATGAAATGATTCGGATCCTTAATTCAGTGTATTTTAATTAATTTAATTTAATTGCATTTAATGTTGTGTTATTTAATTCGATTTATTCCTTTCCATTTAATTTAATTAAAGTGATTTGAATGCATGTAATTGCTTTAAATTGTATCAATTCGAATTGGATTAAATTCGAAGGGCGCCTGGAGGCTTTAAATTAATTTAATTCCAATGAAACGATTGATGATTTAGCACTGTAAACTATAAAGTGACGAAAAAGAGAGTTTTTGAAGGGTTGTTGATTTTTAAGCAGTATTGAACGTTTCTGTAATGTAATAAAATGCATGTATGTAGATTGACTTTTTTGTAAAGAATTTGATGCAAGAAAAAATAGTCCAATCAGGTATCTGGTTGATTTTACGGAATTTGTACGAGGTATTGCATGTTTCGGCTCAGCCCAGACGTGAGCGGTATGTCCCGTCCTCCTGAACGGGCTTTTGACCAGCGGCAGGTGGCGTGGCTTGCCCCTGCCCCCGCCTGGTGGCCCCCGCCCCTGCCCCCGCCCCCGCCCGGTGGCCACCGCCCCTGCCCCACGCACGGCCCTGAGGTGGGGTCCGTGGGCAAATTATAGCAGTGCCCTTGGGGAATGTTTCGTCCATTGTGATGCTTACATGTTTCGCTTCCAATTTTTGACGACAATTCTGCTCCCAAACCTATGTATGCGCACATGTTTAAGTGGTTCAAATTTGAAATGTTAGCTCAAAACACCCTGAAATCAAATTGTTAACTGTTAATTGTAGCTTTTTGGCCCAACCTGAGCTCATTTTCGTGAATTGCGATGCTCGTATGTGCTCTGGTCAGAATTTGTCCGGTATGAATAAGTCTTATAATTCATAAAAAATATAGAATGTTCAACTTTTTTGATGTTTTTCATAAAACTTGAAAATGTGGTTGGTGACACGGACGAACGAACGAACGAACGGACATTTTAGTGGGGCTAATCCCTCTTCAAAAAAAAATCTGGAGATTATTTTCATTCGGGTATCTATCATGGATGCATGTATGCGCTGAGTGTACAACTACATCCATATCATTGCCAGTGGTTGCCCTCCTGTCTGTACATATCATATGACTGCACTAGCGCATCAAGAAACTGATAATGATTGCCATCATCAAGTGACAGAATCGCTAGGGTAGGGGGAAGCTAGCCAGGGGGTGACCGGTTAACCCTAAACCCTACAACCTAAAACAACTACATTCATATATTGCTAATGACTGCACTAGCGCATCAAGAGACCGATACTGATGATCGCCCTCATGATCATGTGACTGAATGACTGCACGATCATGTGACTGAATGACTGCACGATCATGTGACTGCACGATCATGTGACTGAATGACTGACGATGATCGCCCTCATGATCATGTGACTGAATGACTGCACTAGCGCATCAAGAGACCGATACTGATCGCCCTCATGATCATGTGACTGAATCGCTGGACTGATGGGGTATACTCAAGGATAAGGACTAGCACACACGCACACACACTCACCCATGATCGCCCTCATCATCACGTAACGGAATCCCTAGACTGATGGGATATATCAAAAAGGCATACTCGAGATGTCAAGTTACTGAATCCAAGGTACATATTCTACAGCTATAGACTAGTTGTCAGAACTACTAGGCTGCGGGAGCATTGAGGACATCTTGCAACGTGTCCTCAATGCTCCCGCAGCCTAGTAGTTCTGACAATAATGATATCCCGGGAATGGGTGGGTTCGAATCCTGTCGGACGCAGGTCGGGTGTGGAATCTTGGCAAGTTCCAAGTCCTGTCCATAGGTAAGACCCGCTGTGGCAGTGGCGGACCCCTGGGTAATCATCGTTTCCCCTCAGGCTATCCTGCTACCCATCATGTCTGAAAGTATCATGAGCATGATACATAACTTGGAACTTCCCTCAGCACAGTAGAAGCAGCAACAAGCAAGCAGTACAGTAGAAGCAGCACAGTAGAAGCAGCACAGTAGAAGGCTAAAGGCGTGCGTCGATCATGCAAGCAAGCGTACATACATGCAGTGACGGCACTAGCGCATGCAAAGAGTTTTAATGGTCGCCCTCGTTCTGTCCGTACATACCAAGAAAACGATACAGAACTCCCCCCAACACAGCATACGGCTCCAGGGGTGCATCGATAATGCATGCACTGAGTGTACTCGTGCACCAAGAGATTGATAATGCTTGCCCTAGTCCTTGCCGTAGGCACCAGGAAAATTCAAAGCGCGCGCTTTTGAGCGCTGACTTTTTGACCCCCTCAGCGCTTTAAGCGCAGTTTTTTGCAACCCCTTGTGGGCGCTGCAAGCAATGTTTGCGCTTTTTGCACTACAAAGCGCAGTTTTTTTGTTTTCAAGTGCGCTAAAGCGCTGGCCAATTTGGCAATTTGAAGTACCCTGGTGCATCGACGGCCCGTCCATGTGCGCCAGCCCGCCACTGGCCAGCCTCATGGAGGAGCCCTGGGGGTCAGGGTGCATCCCCTGGACAGAGCCAGAGAATCGATCGCCTGAAACTGCTTGGATCGCTTTGAAACTGCTTGTCACGACCATGAGCCCGAAAGCCCTGACCTTGACCTTGGGGCTGACCTTGACCCTGACCTTGGGGCTGACCTTGACCTTGACCTTGCGTCTGACCTTAACCTTGGGCCTGGTAGCCTGAGGGGGAGTTGGACCTGGAGTTGGGCTTGCCGTTAGACAGCGGGGGGAGTCCAACTCCAAGTCCAACTCCCCCTCAGGCTACCAGGCCCAAGGTCAGACGCAAGGTCAAGGTCAAGGTCAGCCCCAAGGTCAGGGTCAAGGGGGAGACAGCGTGGGGAGTCCCCTGGCGGTCACCAAGAAGAGCATGACACAGTCCTGGCCGCAGGCACCAGGGGACTTCCATTGACCAAATTGGCCAGCGCTTTAGCGCACTTGAAAAAAACAAAAGTGCGCTTTGAAGTGCAAAAAGCGCAAAAATTGCTTGCTGCGCCCACAGGGGGTTGCACAAAACTGCTCGAAACGCGCAGTGGTGCTCAAAAAGGCAGCGCGTCAGCGCGCAAAAGCGCGCGCTTGGAAGTGCCCTGGTAGTCACCAAGAAGAGCCTAGGATTCCCGACCGACGTGAGGCTAAAAAAAACATCGCTTTTGTATTGCATATTCGTTCTGTCCGTACATACCAAGAAAACGATACAGAACTCCCCCCAACACAGCATACGGCTCCAGGGGTGCATCGATAATGCATGCACTGAGTGTACTCGTGCACCAAGAGATTGATAATGCTTGCCCTAGTCCTTGCCGTAGGCACCAGGAAAATTCAAAGCGCGCGCTTTTGAGCGCTGACTTTTTGACCCCCTCAGCGCTTTAAGCGCAGTTTTTTGCAACCCCTTGTGGGCGCTGCAAGCAATGTTTGCGCTTTTTGCACTACAAAGCGCAGTTTTTTTTGTTTTCAAGTGCGCTAAAGCGCTGGCCAATTTGGCAATTTGAAGTACCCTGGTGCATCGACGGCCCGTCCATGTGCGCCAGCCCGCCACTGGCCAGCCTCATGGAGGAGCCCTGGGGGTCAGGGTGCATCCCCTGGACAGAGCCAGAGAATCGATCGCCTGAAACTGCTTGGATCGCTTTGAAACTGCTTGTCACGACCATGAGCCCGAAAGCCCTGACCTTGACCTTGGGGCTGACCTTGACCCTGACCTTGGGGCTGACCTTGACCTTGACCTTGCGTCTGACCTTAACCTTGGGCCTGGTAGCCTGAGGGGGAGTTGGACCTGGAGTTGGGCTTGCCGTTAGACAGCGGGGGGAGTCCAACTCCAAGTCCAACTCCCCCTCAGGCTACCAGGCCCAAGGTCAGACGCAAGGTCAAGGTCAAGGTCAGCCCCAAGGTCAGGGTCAAGGGGGAGACAGCGTGGGGAGTCCCCTGGCGGTCACCAAGAAGAGCATGACACAGTCCTGGCCGCAGGCACCAGGGGACTTCCATTGACCAAATTGGCCAGCGCTTTAGCGCACTTGAAAAAAACAAAAGTGCGCTTTGAAGTGCAAAAAGCGCAAAAATTGCTTGCTGCGCCCACAGGGGGTTGCACAAAACTGCTCGAAACGCGCAGTGGTGCTCAAAAAGGCAGCGCGTCAGCGCGCAAAAGCGCGCGCTTGGAAGTGCCCTGGTAGTCACCAAGAAGAGCCTAGGATTCCCGACCGACGTGAGGCTAAAAAAAACATCGCTTTTGTATTGCATATTCGGATTCGTCTTGAAATTCTCTGACATGTAGCACTAAGGAAATCATGTTTTGACCACATATAAGTATAGTAAAGTGCGGTACAAAGTACAAATAGACCTAGGAACAGACGTAGGCACCAAGAAGAGCATGACACATCAATACGCTTGGTATGCTCCCTGCTTTTGCACGGGGGGACTTCGCATTGGAAGACGGTGAGCAACCCAGAGTTGGCTGAAAAACAGGAAACAATCTAATCCAATCTAAACATCGGCATTGGGATGGTCCTCCGCTCCCATATAGCCTCGGGCGATACTGTGAATATAGCAAACGAACTCGGTTACACTATTTCTTGCACTCAAGTGATTTCTTAACCAACCCCGACAGTGCTCAACAGCTGACGAGCTGCTGTGCGCCTATGTCCGAGCTTAGGAGGATGAACTGCGAAGCTCTGGTCTATAGATAGTATAGAGTAAACATGGTGATATCAATTTAAGGGCAATCCATCTTGTTATGGTGCTACCTGGTACCCTGGCTTTTCTTTTCAGCTACGAGCAACAGCTTCTAGGCAGCTCCCTGAGCCAGCCACTGGGGAACAACATACTATTTCAGCAATTTTTGACAGCTGATTGTGTCAGCTTCAAAGTGCACTATGTTTTGACAGTTTTTGCTGAATAGCCAGTCAGGGGAGCTGACCAAAAGCTGCTGCTCGAAGCTGAGAAGAAAAGTTCTAAGAGCGTGTCGCAAGCGACACAGGAAAACGCTTTAGCAGTCACCAGCAGGTAGTTTCGAAAGTAGTGGAGAAAGTAGCTACTCGTAGCCGAATAGAGCTACAAACATTGAACAATTTTTGCTAAGGATCTTGACAGCTGCGATGCTGATAATTCTAGTCATGCGCACTCCAACTATGAGCAAAATGTTTGGGTGCTGAGGTGGTCGGAATCGTTCAAACACCTGGACATCTGTCAGACAGACAGCTAGACATCCGACAGACGGCGGAGAGAGACACGGGGGGAACTTGGGGCTTCAGCCCCGGGACCCTAGGGGGTCCAGAGGGGGCTAAAGCGACAAGCCCTGCCTGGTCACCTTGCCATTACTCAAAGGCAATCCATCATGTTGCCCGGTTACCTTGCCCTCATTCAAAGATAATCCATCCTGTTACCTGTTCGGTCTTACTTCTGCCCTCAGCCTGCTGCATCTCGTTAGTCAAGTGGGCATTTCCTGCTGAAAGCATCTCGTTAGTCAAGTGGGCATTTCCTGGTGCACCCAGCTCAGTAATTCCGGGCTGCACTTCTGTAGTCCTGCCGGACAAGTCAGAAGGTGGGGACATCGGACAGCACATCGGCAAGCTGTGTGTGGCTTGGAACCACACCTTCCTGAGTGTTTTGACCCAACTGAGTCTGGCTTGTACCAACACCGATTTGAGTGTTATGACCCAACTGAGCATTCGCTTGTGTTGTCATGTCCCTGCATGCTACATCACATCCTACCGCATGTGGTATAATGTCAGCTGAATCAGGATCGGGTTTGATCAACACTTGAGGTAGCTGAGGATAAGGTAGCTGAGGATACGGTAGCTGAGGATAAGGTAGCTGACCCTGAGCGGGGAACATGGATGCCTGGGCAGGGAGCACAAGGCCAGGAAGAGCCCCACCAGCTTGCTTCAGACAGTCTGGCTCCTTCTTTACTACCACAGCGCTGCTCACAGCTTGTGCATTGAGAGAGGGGACACTGTTGGTGGGTTGGACCTCCCGCTGCGGTAGTTGGTTCCCTCCCTGTGTGCGCGGAACCTCCACCTTTATGGGATGAACATATCCCCGTGCTGGTTGGACCGTCGCGTGTGTGGGTGGGACCTCCCCTTGGGTAGGATGGACCTCCCCATGGGCATCTCTTGAGACCTCTGGTGTGGCCTCCTGTCTATTCTCCAGTCCTGCTGACCCTCCCACTTCCTGTCCTGCGGACGTCGAGCTGGGAAGTACTTGCGCAGAAGTGGTGGGTGACGTGGCTGGCATGTGCGCAGTGGTGACAGGTGATGTAGTTGGCTGCGGAGGGGCACTCCCCACAAGCACCTCCCTAATGCTGGGTGGACCAGCATCTCCTTTGGAAGTGTGCGCGGCCTGTTCCCTTGAAAACCACGAGAAGCCCAAGGTTTTCAGCAGGTCTTGGCAGTAGGCTGCATTGTCTGTGTTTCTGAGCAGTCGGCGCTCGATGCCGTCCATCTGCTCTAAATCGGTGCCCTGTTTGCAAAGCTGAGCTATGTGGGTACCTGCCATCCAGGTAAGGAATGAATGGCGACATTTGGCGAAGGTGTCTTCTCCGGCCAGGCCTTGCTCCACTGCTGATGTATGCGCTAGCTTGACACCCTGCAAAGAGAAAGTGAGGTGGACAAGGTCCGCAGTGAGTGATGTAAGCCCTAAACCCTAATCATACGTTTGCTAGTTTGATATGTTCCACATGAGCAGGGAGGTGGGGCACGGTTTCCCGGGCGGGGGGGCGCAGTGAGGCCGAGCTGGTTACTGGGGATCTCTGCAGCACGTCTCGCGCTGGAGACCGCATTGTGCTGCCCCGCCCACCTCCCATACCCCCAGCCTATATCTCCCCCTACCCCCCCCACCGCACCCACCGAAGAGCCCGGTCCCCTTGCTGTCTGAGCGACCCAGCCTGTTCTGCTCCACGATGTGACAGCAACAAAGGAGAAATAAAAAAAAAGAAAAACAAAAAAAAAGAAAAAAAAGAAAAGAAAACACAACCACACAAAAGAAAAGAGCCCCCCCCCCCCCCACTCCTTAGCCAAGCCTGCTCACCCACCGTCCCCCACACCCATCCTACATCGACCCCCTTTCCACACCAGAATTACACCACCTCTAACAAGCATGAGCGCTAGATTGTTGTCATCCCCTCCTCCCACCAGATCACACCCACTTCAAAGCAATGGCGGCTTTAGCTTGTGTTCATCCACAACCACCCACCAGCATCGCACCCACCTTCAACAGCATGAGCTGCTAGATTTTGTCGTCCCACCCCCCCCAGAATCAACGCCACCTTCAACAGCCTGAGCGCCGTTTAGCTCGTGGTCCTCCCCATCACCCACCAGAAGAAGTCACCACCCACCTTCCACTGCATGACGCTTTAGTTTAGATCGTTGTCATCCCCCTACCCACCAGCATCCACCCCCACCTTCAACAGCCATGAGCGCTAGATCGTTGTATTCTTCCACCCACCACCAGAATCACACCCACCTGCAGCAGTCAGAGCGCTAGTCGTGGTCGTCCCCACCACCCACCAGAATCACACCCACCTTCAACAGCATGAGCGCTAGATCGTTGTCATCCCCACCACCCACCAGAATCACACCCACCTTCAACAGCATGAGCGCTAGATCGTTGTCATCCCCACCACCCACCAGAATCACACCCAACAGAATCACACCCACCTTCAACAGCATGAACGCCAGATCGTTGTCATCCCCAACGTAGCGAAGCGCCCCATCAGTAGAGCATCTAGCGTTGGTGCTACGTGCCGAGACAGAAGCTAGGGGTAAGGAGCCTAGAGGGACCAGGGCCGGGGACCTCACGTCCATCATCCTGGCCCCCACTGCCCCGCCCTCTGATTGTTGGTCCAGAGGGACCAGGGCCGGGGACCTCACGTCCATCATCCTGGCCCCCACTGCCTTGCCCTCTGATCGTTGGTCCAGAGGTGACACCTTGTCGCTCTGCGCCTCCTCCTCGTAGCTAGCAT
Organism: Chlamydomonas sp. ICE-L; assembly: GCA_013435795.1. Lineage (NCBI taxonomy): Eukaryota > Viridiplantae > Chlorophyta > Chlorophyceae > Chlamydomonadales > Chlamydomonadaceae > Chlamydomonas > Chlamydomonas sp. ICE-L. The sequence goes on from JACBWV010000899.1 coordinate 28,103, forward strand.
GGACATCCAAGGGCGAATTCAAACTGTTGCGCGGGCCGCGGACTGGGTGGGGGTGAGGCGGACGGTGAGGGACAGTGGGCGAGGTGAGGGGGGGCAATGGTCGAGTGCGTGAGAGGAGAAGAGGTAGTGAGAGGCGGCGAGTGAGTGAGAGTGGGTTAAGAGTGCGGAGAGCGAGGGGGGCAAGGAAAGAGGGAGTAGTAGTGAGAGAGAGTAAAGAGTGCGAGTGAGAGAAGTGCAAGAGTGGAGTGAGAGTGTAAGAAGCGAAGGACGAGTGAGGCGGGATGAGTGAGGGATGGAGGGAGAGGTAAGATGTGAGTGCGAGAGCGTAAGAGTGTGTGCGCGTGAGGAAGATGTAAGACGTGTGAGAGCGAGGAAGAGTGAGTGAGAGAGAGTAGCGTGCGTGTGAGAGAGTATGTGACGGGGGGAGGAGCACAGCGGACGAGTGGGGGCGCGATGTGAGGGAGGGAGAGAGAGTGAGATTGAAGGAGATGAAGTGAGAGTGAGAGTGGGATAGAGAGAGGGCGAGATTGAGGGAGCTACAACAAGACTGCAACAGAACTCTTCAAATATCTACCCTTATCCCAACACCACCATCCTACCTAGCAAGTACCTGAGCAACCACAGGTTGGTGAAAAAGCACTTGGAACATGTACCCTTGCCTCCCCCCCCCCCCTCCACCACCCCAACACTCTGCCCCACCAGTCAGCCCGCCACGAGGACCGGTTGGTGTTTGTCTTACCTATCTACCCGTTCTCCCAACCCAGGGGTCTACAGGTTTGGTAAATTGGGCCAGCGCTTAGAGCGCACCAAACGTCACTGGTCCGCGCTTGCAGTGCCACAAGTTCAAGCAAAACTTGCGTGCTGCGGCCCCCCGGGGGTTGTCCACCGGTGCGAAACGCGCCGTGGGGCTTCCCCCTCCCTGGGACGGAAGGGAAAAGGGCTACGGCGAGGCGGCGCGCGGGGGGGGCACACGGAGCCGTGCGGGGGAGGGCACGGGAGGGCCCAAAACACAGAGCCGACCGAGAAAGGACGGGAGCAACACAAGAGTACGGGGAAAAAGCAGTGGGAACGGGGGGGACCGGGCATGACCTCACCACTCTCCACCACACACACAGGGGACAGACGAGGTGCTGAGAACCAACCCCCAAACCGCAAGACATAGAAATAGCAAAGACAGGAAAGGGAGAAGAGGCGGAAAAGGCATACCGCGTCAAACAAATAAAAAAAACAAAAAAAAAACAAAAACAGAAAAAAAACAGCAAGAAAAAAGCAGACAAAACAAAGAAATAAAACAAAAGATCGACCCAAAAAAAAACAAGACAACACCAACAAAATAAAACCAACAACAACGAAAAACCAGCACCACAACCCCCAACCCCCCCCTACCACACCCACCCACCCCTTCCCAACACCCACCACTCCCCCAAAAACTCAGGAGACGTTGAGATACACGGGCAACAACCAAGCATGCAGCATATAGTAAGGAATTTTAGCTCCAAGGGTTCCAAACAAGCCACTAGACTGTCCCTCCCGTGCTCTCCCCTTCCTCCACCTCTACTTTTGGTTTGCAGCTAGAGAGTCGAGCTACCACGGCATACAAGCAAGCAGTGAGAAAGTCCGACCCTGCTTTCCCCTTCCTTCCCCTCCCTCCCTGCCCCCTCCCCTCCCCTCCCTCCACTGCAGCTAAAAAGTCGAGATACCACGGTGGTCATATAAAACCAGATTAAGAACGTGCCGCCCTTGCTTCCCGCTCCCTCCCTCCCTTGCAAGCTAGAAGTCGAGCTACCACGGCAATTTACAGACCAAGCAGTCAGAAAGTCTGCCTGATCTCCCTTCCTCCCCTCCCTCCCTTGCCCCCTCCCTCCTCCCCGCCGCTGCAGCTAAACGTCGAAATTCCGGTCTACAACCGCATTTACGAAAGTCGCCCTTGCTCTCCCTCTTCCCCTGCCCCTCCCCTCTCCTGCTCCCCTGCCCTCCCTCGCTCCCCTGCCTTACTCCCCTCCCTTCCCCTCCTCCCCTCCCTGGCCCTCCTTCCCTTGGCCCACTCCCTGCCCCTCCCCTCACCCCCCTGCCCCTCCCCTCACTCACCTCCACTGCAGCTAGAAGTTGAGCCACAGCTTGACTATTACATTTTTTTGTGGTTTTGGGGCATACGACCCCTTAAGGCCCTGGTTCCGACATTCATTACACAAACAACTTCTTAGAGGCCCCCTAAGCCACAGTATGTCCATTAACAGCCACCAAGAACTTCTGCCAATCTCCCCCCTCCTTAGGCCCCACCCCTCCACCCCCCACCCACACATCCCCCGCACCCACACGTCACCACGCACCAAACTCACCCCTGCCAGCATCATCTCCACGTGAGTCCACCCCATCGCCACCACCATCAGGACACTGCCCCGAACCCCCACCCACTCACCACCCTGCACCCAAACGTCACCACGCACCAAACTCACCCCTGCCAGCATCATCTCCACATGGGCCCATGCCAGAGACATATCCACCACCATCTGGACACTGCACTCCACCCCCCACCACCCCAACAACTAAATAACTAAATAACGTAACTAAATAACCAAATAACGTAACCAAACAACTAAATAACCCAATAATGTACTAAATAACCAAATACCGTAACTAAATAACTAAATAACCAAATGAAATAACTAAATAACTAAATACCGTAAATAAATAACTAAATACCGTAACTAAATAACTAAATAACTAAATAACGTAACTAAATAACCAAATACCGTAACTAAATAACTAAATAACCAAATGACATAACTAAATAACTAAATACCGTAAATAAATAACTAAATACCGTAACTAAATAACTAAATAACTAAATAACGTAACTAAATAACCAAATACCGTAACTAAATAACTAAATAACCAAATGACATAACTAAATAACTAAATACCGTAAATAAATAACTAAATAACGTAACTAAATAACCAATGAATGCACTAAATAACCAAATAAAGGAACTAAACAACTAAATAATGAACTACCGGTGAATAAGCATATAAGTACCCCAATAAACATATAAGTACCCCAATAAATATATAAGTATCTCCATGGTTGCCTAAGTGCCTGAGTGGTACGGATGTTTTTCACCTATTACCTCAAGTCCGAAGAAAACGTTTTTGTGCTGATAAGTTACCCAACCACATCAGTTCAACATATATATACTCAGAGTTGGGTTCTCTCAGGTTGTGGGTAGTAGGCAAAGCAAAACATGTGATTGTTTTCACTATGGAGCTCCCTAAGTCGGTACGGATTTTACGTAGAAGTGGAACGGAGCCTATCGCTATCAAAAACAAGCTTTCGTAAAATAAAAGTAGGTAGCCCTATTGTGCACATCTTTCCTCATAATAAATTGTTACATCAGGCTTTGGATGGCAGTACATGGGCAGTACGGGTGAATATGGCCCCCCAAAATACTGATTATTTACATATTGTGGGTGCCCTAAGTGTGGTACAACGCTGCACAAGCTGAATTGTTTCATTCGGGGTCTTACCTTTGCTTCGTAGCACGAAGGCATTTTTTTTTTTGAAATTTGAAATTTGAAATTTATTTTCAAATATATTAAAAAAATAACTTTGTTTTCAACTTTGTTTCAAACATCCACATCTGAAGTTAATTTTTGACTTGGGAAAGGGGGTGAAATCTCAAGTTGGGGGGTGGGATTGGGAGGTGATCAGGTGAATTTTCGAGTTGTACTGCTATCTCAGTAAATTCCGAGGCCAAGGCTGAAGCGCAGCCTCCGACCTTGTGGTAGGGGTTTGATAAGCCTTTTGTCCTGCGGTAACAAGATTCGGAATAGCTCGCGCGGCCTCGTGTCTGACGCCATCTGGATTTGTACCACAATTTATCGCACATCTGATGTACTGCCACCGGCCTTCCGTACAAGGCTGCTCGCAACCGCATGCGAATGCGGACCGGAAATACATGTGCGCGTAGCTGACACAATTGCGCGAAAGGTGGGCCAGACAGAATTCGATTCCGAGCATTTTGGGGCCTGTACGGCTCTGGACCACAATCTTGTACCAACTTAGGGAGTTTTTGGACTCAGGCAACCATGGAGATACCCAAATAAATATTTAAGTACCAGGGGGGGGGGGGGGGGGGGGGGGCAGAAAGACAGATTTTGGACCGCACCTTCGATATGGTGTCCGATTCAGATGGGAGTTGGAATTGTGGACGTTTCATACAAAAAGAGGGGGGAAATAAAGTTAAATAAATAAATAACCTTTTTTCTTGCCCCCCCCTCGATAAGTATCCAAATCAATGTAACACTCATACTCATAAATAAATGAGTCAAGAATAAATGAATTTGAATATATGATACATGGTTGAACAAACAAACTAAATAAATGAATATATCATATATGATGAATTAATATGAATATATGATAAATGAGTCACGAGTAAATGAATGAACAAACGAACTAAACCGGCCAACAGCCGAAAGCTCACCACTCCCACCTCATCTTGTCGCAAGCCCCTCGCGTCAGTGCTAGCTGTCATGTTCACTCCCTCGTCCGCCTGCCTGGTATGGCCTGGACCAAGATTAGGGTTTAGGGTGGGCAAATCATGGCCCCCCTCTCGGTTTCTCTTAATCCCCTGATGCTGCGTGGAGGGAGCTGTTTGCGGCGGCTGGGCACTTGTCCCCACTCCGTTGGAAGTGGGCATTTGTATGCATGTGTTGGGCAGCCGGGAGATGGCAGATTGGGGGGCGTGCAGCGCAGCGTGGGGGGGGGGGCACTTGCTGGGAGCTCTGGAGAGGTTGCAGGGGGGGAGAGTTGCAGGGGGGCAGAGTTGCAGGGGGGGGAGAGTTGCAGGGGGGAGAGTTAGGTGGTGTGGGTATGGTATGGTGTGTTATGTGGTGTGGTTGGGCTACGCGGTTGGGCTAGCGGTTGGGCTAAGGGGGGGGGGGGGGGGGGGGTCAGTGGTGTGGGTGTGTTATGTGGTTGTGGTTGGGCTAGCGGTTAGGCTAGCGGTTGTGGCTAGGGGGGGGGGGGGGGGGGGGGGGGGGTGGGGGGGGGGTGTGGGGGGGGGGGGTGGGGGGGGGTGGTTGTGGGTTGGGGGTGGGGGGTGGGTTTTTCTTGTGTTCTTTTTGTGGGGGGGGGGGTGTTTGTGGTGGTTGGTTGTGTGGTGGTGGGGTTGGGGTTTGTTGGGTTGTGGTTTTGTTTGTTTTTGTGGTGGTTGGGGGGGGGGGGGGGGTGGGGGGGTATGGTGGTGGTTCTGTTTTGGTGGGGTTGTCTTTGGTTTTGGTGTTTTTTTTTTTTTTTTTTTTTTTTTTTTTGGTTTTTTTTTTTTTTTTTTTTTTTTTTTTTTTTTTTGTTTCTTTTTTGTTTTTTTTTTTTTTTTTTTTTTTTTTCTCTTGATCTTTTTTTCTTTTTTTTGATTTTTTTTTTGATTTTTTTTTTTTTTTTTCTTTTGTTTTTTTGTTTTCCTTTTATTTTGGTGTGGTTGTGCTAATAGCGGTTGGGCTAGGGGGGGGTGGGGGGGTCAGTGGTGTGTTGTGTTATGTACTTATGGGTGTGGTGGGCTTATCGTTTGGGCTAGCGGTTGGGCTAGGGGGGGGGGTCAGTGGTGTGGTGTTTATGTGGTGTGGTTGTGGTCTAAGCGTTGGGTCCTAGGGTGGGGGGGTGGGGGGGTTGTGGTTGGGGGTGGGGGGGGTTGGTGGGTGGTGGGGGGGGGTGGGGGGGGGGGGGGGGGGTGGGGGGTGGGGGGGGGGGGGGGGGGGTTTTGGGGGGGGGGGGGGGTTGTGTTGGGTGGTTGGGGGGTGGTTTTTTTTTTTGTTTTTTTTTTTTTACTTGTTTGTTTTTTTGTGTTTTTTGGGTGGGGTCCGTTGTGTTGTTTTTTCTTTGGTGTGGTTCGGGCTCGCTTTTTTGCTCCTCTTTTTTGTGGGCTCGGGGGGGGGGGGGGGGGTGGGGGAGGGGGGTTGTGGTGTGGGGGGGGGGTGTGTGGTGGGTGTTGTGGTGGGAGTGGGGGTTTGGTTTGGGGGGTTGGATTGGGGGGGGGGTTTTTTTTTTTATTTTCTTTTTGTTTTTCTTTTTTTTTTTTTTTTCCTTTTTTTTTTGTGGGTCGTGGTGGGGGGGGGGGTGGGGGGGGTGTGTGTGGTTTGTTGGGTTTGTTCCCTTGTGTTTTGGTTTGTTCTGTGGTGTGGTTGCCTCGCTTTTTTTCTCTCTTTTTGTCTCGGGGGTTTGTGGTGTTTTTTGTTTTTTTGTGTGGGTGTGGTTGTTTGTTGGTTTTGTTGGGTTTCTGTGTGGTGGGGGTGGTTTTGTGGGGGTGTTTTTCTGGTTTTTTTTTTTCTTTTTTATTTTCATTTTTTTTTTTTTTTTGTGTGTTTTTTTTTTTTTCCTTTTTTTTATTTTTTTCCTGTTTTTTGTTTTTTTCTCATCTTTTTTTCCTCTCTTTTGGGGCTAGGGGGGGGGGGCTTACAGGTAGCTGTGGTGTATTATGGTTCAGTGTGGCTTATTATGGCATGGCACACACCTGCACTGACATACACACCCCTGCCCTGACATACACACACGTGGGGGTATGCGCGTGCTGGCAGCTCTGAAGGAGGAGGGTGCAAAGGGGATGGTTGGGTGGAAAGGGGCGGTCAGTGGTGTGGTTATGGTATGGTTTAGTGTGGCAGTCACACACCTGCAACTGACTACAACCCATGGGGGTGGGGCGCTTCTTCCTGGCAGCTCTGAAGTGAGAGTTGCAGGGGGCAGGGGTGGGTGGGGATGGTCCTTTGGTGTAGTTAGGGCATCGTGTGGCCTTGTGTGGTGTAGTGTGGCGATGCAGTGGTGGGGCGGGGAGCTTGCTGGAGCTTGAAGGATTTGCAGGGGAGGGTGGGTGGGTGGTGGTGGGTGGTGGGGTTGGGTGGGTGGGTCTATTGTGTTTCTCGTATGGTGTTAAGTGTGGGCGTGCGATGGCATGTGGGGGTGGGGCACTAGCTGGGAGCTCTGAAGGAGAGTGCAAGGGGATGGGTGATGGGGGTGGGTGGGTGGGTGGGTGGGGGTCTATTGTGTGTTTCTCGTATGTGTAGTGTGGCGTGCGATGCAGTGTGGGGGTGGGGCACTAGCTGGGAGCTCTGAAGGAGAGTTGGCAAAAGGGAGGGGATGGGGGGGGGGGTGGGGTGGGGGGGGGGGGGGGGGGGGGGGGGGGGGGGGGGGGGGGGGGGGGGGGTGGGGGGGGGGGGGGGGGGGGGGGGGGGGGGGGGTGGGGGGGTTCTGTAGTGTGTTATGGTACAATGTGGTGTGGCAATGTGGTGTGGGATGGAGCCTTGTGGTGTGGGGATGGAGTGTGTTATGGCACAATGTGGTGTGTTATGGCACAATGTGGTGTGTTATGGGCACAATTTGTTGCAATGTGTGTGGAGATGGAGGCACTTGCTGGGGATCTAAAGATATTTGCAGAGGGGGTGTGTGTGGGGTGGGGTGGGTTTTGTAGTGTGTTATGTGCATGGTATAAGTGGTGAGCGCTGCATTGTGGGGTTGGGGCAATTGCTGGGAGGCTCTAAAAAGAGGGTTGCAAATGGGAGGGTGTGTGTGTGGTGGTGGTAGGGGGGGTGGTGTGGGGGGGTCTTAGTGCTGTTATGGCACCCTGTGGTGTGGGCGATGGCAGTGTGGGGTTGGGGCACTTGCTGGGTATCTCTAAATGAGAGTTGGCAAGTGGGTGTGTGTGGGGTGGTGGGGGTGTGTTGGGGTGGGGTCTTTATGGGCGTTATGTTAAAGTATAATGTGGTGGGCTATGTCATTGTGGAGGTGGGGCACTTGCTGTGAGCTCTAGAGTTGCATGGGGGAGGGGTGGTGGTCTGTGGTGTGGTGTTTGGATAGGTAAGTGATGATGGTGATGATGATAATGAGAGTGTGATGATTAAAATAATGAATGATGATTGATGAGCGGATGATTATGAATGATGTATGATTATGATGTATGATGATGAATGATGATGATGATGATATAATCAGATAGACATTTCTCGGGTGCCCTGCTGAACTCCAATGGCCCACAGCTTGATGGAGTCACTGGGGTCTTACGAACATCATGCTAAAGAAAGAAAATACAACTCAAAAACAAAATTGTAAGTGAGTGTATGCCAGCGCCTGAACATGTTGCAGTTGGTAGTTACCGTTCCCCCCATCAGTGCGTGGCACCCGTGGTGGTTGCAAACACCACATCCGTGGGCGTTGGCTCACATCAGTGGCGTGGCCCCGGGGTGGTTGCAACACCCCATCAGTGCGTGCCCACACCATGGCGTGGCCCGTGGTGTCTGCAACACCACATCAGTGTGGCGTGCCCCACATTGGCGTGCCCCGTGGTGGGTGTAACACCCGCCCATCATTGGCGTGGCCCACCTCAGTGGCGTGGCCCCGTGGTGGTTGCAACACCCCATCAGTGGCGTGGCCCCGTGGTGGTTGCAACACCCCATCAGTGGCGTGGCCCCCATCAGTGGCGTGGCCCTGTGGTGGTTGCAACACCCCATCAGTGGTGTGGCCCCGTGGTGGTTGCAACACCCCATCAGTGGCGTGGCCCCGTGGTGGTAACAACACCACATCAGTGGTGTGGCCCCCATCAGTGGCGTGGCCCCGTGGTGGTTGCAACACCACATCAGTGGCGTGGCCCCGTGGTGGTTGCAACACCACATCAGTGGCGTGGCCCCGTGGTGGTAACAACACCACATCAGTGGTGTGGCCCCCATCAGTGGCTGGCCCGTGGTGGTGTTGCAACACACATCAGTGGGCGTGGCCGCCGTGGTGGTTGCAACACCACATCAGTGTGGCGGGGCCCCTATCATTGCGTGCCCCTGTGTGTTGCAACACCCCATCAGTGTGTGGCCCCGTGGTGGTTTCAACACCCCATCAGTGGCGTGCCCCCGTGTTGGTAACAAACCACATCTTGGTGTGGCCCCCATCAGTGCGTGGCCGCCCCGTGGTGGTTGCAACCCACTCATTGCGTGGCCCTTGGTGGTTGCAACACCACATCAGTGTTCTGCCCCCGTGTTGGTACAACATCCACACTCAGTGTGTGGCCCCTCATCATTGCTGGCCCCGTGGTGGTTGGCAACACCACATCAGTGCGTGGCCCCCGTGGTGGTTGCACCACCACATCATTGGCGTGGCCCTATCAGTGGCGTGGGCCCCGTGTGGTAACAACACCACATCAGTGGTCGTGGGCCCTCATCAGTGGCGTGGGCCCCGTGGTGGGTGCAACACACATCATAGCGTTGCCCCGCATCATTGGCGTGCCCGTGGTGTTTGTCAGACCCACATCGTGGCGTGGCCCCGTGGTGGGTTGCATACACCACATCAGTGGCGTGGCCCCCGCGGTGGTTTAACCCACATCAGTGCGTGGCCCGTGGTGGTAACAACACACATCATGGTGTGGCCCCCATCGTGGCGTGGCCCCGTGCGTGGTGTGCAACACCACATCAGTGGCGTGGCCCCGGTGGTTGCTTGCAACACGCATATCAGTGGGCGTGCCCCGTGGGGTCACAACAACCACTCAGTGGTGGTGGCCCCAATCAGTGGCGTGGCCCGTGGTGGTTGCAACACCACATCAGTGGCTGGCCCCGTGGTGGTTGCAACACCCACGATCAGGGCGGGCCCCTATCAGTGGCAGTGGCCCCGTGGGTGTACACAACACTCCCATCATGTGTGGCCCCCATCAGTGGCGTGGCCCCGTGGTGGTTGCAACACCACATCAGTGGCGTGGCCCCATGGTGGTTGCAACACCACATCAGTGGCGTGGCCCCGTGGTGGTTCAACTAGCCGCCCTCAGTGGCGTTGCGCTCACATCCGTGGCTGGCCCCCGTGGTGGTTGCAACACCACATCAGTGGCGTGGCCCTCATCAGTGGCGTGGCCCCGTGGTGGTTGCAACACCACATCAGTGGCGTGGCCCTCATCAGTGGCGTGGCCCCGTGGTGGTTGCAACACCCCATCAGTGGCGTGGTCCCGTGGTGGTTGCAACACCACATCAGTGGCGAGGTCCACATCAGTGGCGTGGCCCCGTGGTGGTTGCAACACCCCATCAGTGGCGTGGCCCCGTGGTGGTTGCAACACCCCATCAGTGGCGTGGCCCCCATCAGTGGCGTGGCCCCGTGGTGGTTGCAACACCCATCAGTGGTGTGGCCCCGTGGTGGTGGCAACACCCCCATCAGTGGCGTGGCCCGTGGTGGTAACAACACCATCAGTGGTGTGGCCCCATCAGTGGCGTGGCCCCGTGTGGTTGCAACACCACATCAGTGGCGTGGCCCCGTGGTGGTTGCAACACCCCATCAGTGGCGTGGCCCCGTGGTGGTAACAACACCACATCAGTGGTGTGGCCCCCATCAGTGGCGTGGCCCCGTGGTGGTTGCAACACCCCATCAGTGGCGTGGCTCCCATCAGTGACGTGGCCCCGTGGTGGTTGCAACACCACATCAGTGGCGTGGCCCCGTGGTGGTTGCAACACCACATCAGTGGCGTGGCCCCGCGGTGGTTGTAACACCACATCAGTGGCGTGGCCCCGTGGTGTGGTACCACCACCACATCAGGTGTGTGGCCCCATCATGCGTGCCCCGTGGTGGTTGCAACACCACATCAGTGGCGTGGCCCGTGGTGGTTGCAACCCATAATCAGTGGCTGGCCCCGTGTTGGTTAACAACACCCACATCAGTGGTGTTGCCCCCCCATCAGTGGCGTGGCCCCGTGGTGGTTGCAACACCACATCAGTGGCGTGGCCCCGTGGTGGTTGCAACACCACATCAGTGGCGTGGCCCCTATCAGTGGCGTGGCCCCGTGGTGGTAACAACACCACATCAGTGGTGTGGCCCCCATCAGTGGCGTGGCCCCGTGGTGGTTGCAACACCACATCAGTGGCGTGGCCCCATGGTGGTTGCAACACCACATCATTGGAGGTGGGCCCACATCATTGGCGTGGCCCCGGGTGTTTGCAACCCACATCAGGCGTGGCCCACATCAGTGATGGCGTGGCCCCGTGGTGTTGCAACCCACATCGTGGCGTTGGCCCCACACCACATCAGTGGCGTGGCCCTCATCAGTGGCGTGGCCCCGTGGTGGTTGCAACACCACATCAGTGGCGTGGCCCTCATCAGTGGCGTGGCCCCGTGGTGGTTGCAACACCCCATCAGTGGCGTGGCCCCGTGGTGGTTGCAACACCACATCAGTGGCGTGGCCCACATCAGTGGCGTGGCCCCGTGGTGGTTGCAACACTTGCAACGCAACAAGTAAGTGTAGGCCATGTGCATGAACATGTTTTCAACTTGCAAGTGGGTAGTAGTGCCCCCATCCCCTCATCACTAGCTGGCACCAAACTCACCCTGTCTACTACTACCCACCAATCTCTCATTTCGACGATTGGCTCAATGGTTGAGTTTGTTGAAATCAGACAGAAGGTGCGGGGTTCAAATCCTTCCGAATGCGCTTAAGCGTTCGCGGTTGCTGTCAACCGACATGGCATGATAGCACTGTCCAGGCAAAGTAGCAGTCTGTTCTATACCGCCGTAAGACAAGGTTCCCTTGATACCATGCCCCACCAGGCGTTATCATTAAAACCCACCTTCAACATGCTCATGCACATGTCCTCCACTAACCTATCCAAGCACCACACCACACACCACCACCCCTTCCCCATGCAACTCTCCTTTAGAGCTCCCAGCAAGTGCCCCACCCCCACACTGCATTGCACACCACATTATACCATAACATAACGCACCACAGCCCCCCCCCAAACCCAGCCCCCCCCCAACCATAATACCCAGCCCCCCCCCAACCAGACAGACCCCCCCCAACCCAGACCCCCCCCCAACCAGACAGACCCCCCCCTAACCCAGACCCCCCCCAAACCCCCCATCATCAGCTGGCACCAAACTCACCCGGTCCCAAATCATCGCCCACTTCTGCATGTAGGCTTGTCTCATCGTCTCATTCTCCACAAAACTCTGCTGCTGCTGTTGCTGTTGCTGCTGTTGCCGCTGTTGTTGCTGCTGTTGTTGCTCTTGCTGCTGCTGTTGCTGCTGTTGTTGCTGTTGTTGATACTGTTGTTGTTGCTGCTGTTTCTGTTGCTGTTGTTGTTGCTGCTGTTGTTGCTGCTGCTGTTCCTGTTGTTGCTGCTGCTGCTGTTGCTGCTGCTGTTGTTGCTGTTGCCGCTGTTGCTCTTGCTGCTGCTGTTGCTGCTGTTGTTGCTGTTGTCGATACTGTTGTTGTTGTTGCTGCTGTTTCTGTTGCTGCTGGTGTTGCTGCTGCTGTTCCTGTTGTTGCTTCTGCTGCTGCTGTTGCTGCAGCTGTTGTTGCTGTTGCCGCTGTTGCTGTTGCTGCTGCTGTTCCTGCTGCTGTTGTTGCTGCTGCTGTTCCTGTCGTTGTTGCTGCTGCTGCTGTTGTTGCTGTTGCCGCTGTTGCTGCTGCTGTTCCTGTTCCTGCTGTTGTTGCTGCTGCTGTTCCTGTTGTTGCTGTTCTTCTTGCTGCTGTTGCTGTTGTTGCTGCTGTTGTTCATACTGTTGTTGCTGCTGCTGTTGCTGCTGCCTCTGTTGTTGCTCGCTGTTCATACGTGTGCTGCTGCTGTGGGCTGTCTGCCGTCTGTTGTTGCTGCTGCTGTTCATACTGTTGTTGCTGCTGCTGTTGCTGCTGCCTCTGTTGTTGCTGCTGCTGTTCATACTGTTGTTGCTGCTGCTGTTTTTGTTGCTGCTGCTGTTGTTGCTGCTGTTGCTGTTGCCTCTGTTGTTCATACTGTTGTTGCTGCTGCTGTTGTTGCTCTTGCTGCTGCTGTTGTTGCTCCTGTTGCTGTTGTTGCTGTTGTTCATACTGTTGTTGCTGCTGCTGCTGCTGTTGCTGTTGTTGCTGTTGCTGCTGTTGTTGATGCTGCTGCTGTTCCTGTTGCCCCTGTTGTTGCTGCTGCTGTTCATGTTGTTGTTGCTGCTGTTGCTGTTGTTGCTGTTGCTGCTGTTGTTGTTGCTGCTGTTGTTGTTGCTGCTGCTGTTGCTGTTGTTGCTGCTGTTGCTGCTTATGGTGATCATGTGCTTGTGAGCGAATCAATTTATCATGATTTGCTTTGGCCTTTCCACCCCCTTTTCACAGTTGATTATAGGTACAGAGCTTCTGAAAAAGATGATGATACAGAAAAGACATTGATGACAACACTGACCTGCCGCTGTTAATAGATTTTAAGAGGTTGGTGGTGGTAGTTTTTTTTCTTTTTTTCTTTTTCTTTTCCATTTTTGTGTGTGCCGTTGTTGTTGTTGTTGTTGTTGTTGTTGTTGTTGTTGTTGTTGTTGTTGTTGTTGTTGTTGTTGTTGTTGTTGTTGTTGCTGTTGTTGTTGCTGTTGTTGTTGCTGTTTTTGTTGTTGTTGTTGTTCTTGTTCTTGTTCTTGTTGCTGTTGTTGCTGTTGTTGCTGTTGTTGCTGTTGTTGTTGTTGTTGTTGTTGTTGTTGTTGTTGTTGTTGTTGTGTTGTTTGTTGTTGTTTGGTTGTTGTTGTTTTGTTATTGTTGTGTTGTATTGTATTGTGTTTTTGTTGAGTGTTGTTGTGTGTTGTTGTATGTTGTTGTTGTGTTATTTTTTTCTTGTATGTTGTTGTTATTGTTATTGTTGATATTGTTATTGTTGTTATTGTTTTTTGTTCATGATGATGTTGTTGTTGTTTGTTATTCATGATGTCTAAGATGGTGTTGATGATGTTGTTGGTATTGATAACGCCCTCACCCCAGCCCTCACCAATGCCCAGGAGAGTTGCATGGAAGATGTTCGCACATGTAGCCAGAAATGTGGGCAATACATGCACTATTCGCATCCAACTCATCCTTCTTGATGAATCGGCCTTTGATGCGAGGTCGGATCTCAGCATAAGCTTTGCGAGTGGCGTGGCGGATGGTCTTTTCAAACGTTATGTTCTTCTTCTTCTCACGGCACTTGGCCAACCTCTCGGCGCGGTTTACGGTAGCCTGATCGGGGGGGTGGATGGCAATAGGCAGCATGGCCCACATGTTCATTCCATCGTCAGTCTTCTGTCGTTGGAGGTTATCAATGACAGTGTTAGGGACAGCCGCCTCCCACTGCTGCTCCTCCACATTGGAGTTGCTCATGTAGACAGAGGCGCCCGAGCGTTCGGATTCTGTAAAAGAGTGGTCCATGCTTACGTGCACGTGCGACGCGTCAGGGGCAGGGGTCTAGTACAAGCGACGCATCTGGGGTCTAGGGCTAAGCGAGCATGCCTCGACATAGTACAAGTACGCACGGGACAAGTACGCACGCGTTCCGCATTTGGGGGACGCATTCCCCGGACTTTCCCAAGTGAATGCTAGGGACAATACACTAATACAGAGTGTCGTATTTACTAGAGGACATCATGATAAACCGTTGTTCACTGCTGAATTGGCACAGAGAAAAAAACAGTAATGATGACATTAGCTTGTTGCTGTCATGGAATCTGCGCTGGATGGCTCCCACTTGGCCCTGTACATTCGGCTCTGGGCTGGGATGGTCCGTGAGGGCACAGGCTTGTGCCTTGTTTCCTTTCAAGTTTTGAACAGGCTGAAAGGGACAACACTGTTTTGACCATTTTCGAGAACAAATCAAAGACAATAAAGAATAAATAAAGCAGGTAACATATAAGCATACAAAAATAAACAGCAAGCAAGCAAAGATGCAGGCAAGGAATTTGGTCAGCTATTGAACCTTACAAGAAAGTAACTTTCCGACAAGCCGATGGAATAAGTGATAGCCCATGGATGTTTGCCTGGTGGAGCTTTCAGGATTTAGCAATGGATTCACAAGGTAACTGTTCCCATGTCAGTTGTTTGTTTGGGATACAATGTAATTGTTCACTTCTCAACAAATACTTCTGCACACAACACATGTTATGAACATGCACAGTTCATTTAAAAATGGTTACAGAACGTGATGAAAGTCAGATCCCCTTAGCCATGAGGCCACAATACTGGGTCAAAGTTATCAAATATACCGGTACAGTTTTGGTGTATTGCAATTTGGCTCGAGATACCCACCCATACCCACCCACATTATCCACCCATTCACCCCCCATACCCCCCCCCCCCCCCCTCCCCCTTGTTATAGACCGGTTCTCCCGGTCCAGCTAGAGTGTCTTAGTGCGCCAGGCCTTCTGCCTGGAAGCTTCCGTTGTAGTGCCTCTGCCCGATAGGGCCTGCACATAGCGGCGGCAGTACCCTGAGGTACTGTCGCCTTTCCTTTCTTATACCTGCCATGTCGCTTGACATGGCATCTCGTATGTAAGCTGAATCGCCTTGGTCCATTCCCTGTGTCAGTGCTAACGACATAACGCTCCGGAAAGCTACACCCCTCCCCCTCCCAGTGAACTGCCGTAGTCAACACAATCTCAATGGTGGTCTCAGAATGTCACTTTGAGGTCTGGGGGCAAAGATGGCAAACAACCTGAGGAAGCATTACCCATTCACCCCCCACCCCACCCCCCCACCTCCCCACCACACACACACACACCCTAAATCACACACGCAAACACAAAATGAGGTGCTCAGAATGACCTGAAAATTAGCCCAAAACATCGCCAAGAATCATGCTATTAAAGCGCCATTCTCAGGGGGGAAAACGATCGGCCTAACTGAACACTTGGAGGCCTGGGATCCTCCTGTGGTAGCAAACAATTAAATTAGGCGCATGATATGTTGGCGGATGAGATGGCGGACACCTGTCCGCCATCAATTATTTTGTCCAGGCGGGGAGCGCTGGCAGAATGGGCCATCCGCCAACATTTCGCCAGGCCAATACAGTAAGTGCGGTACACACATACAGTTGGGGGGTAGTAACTCCCTTTGGACAATTTCCTTCATTCCTGACGGCTGCTCATTTTTTTTCTTTCAATTTCGTTCTAGCCCTCGAGTTAATGAATCCTCAACCAGCTTTGGGCGCTTAGGCGTCGCCAGACCCTGGTTTGGCTCCTCCCTCTGTCTCTCAGCCTACTGTATGTTGCCCCCTCCATTCTTCGTCCCCGCTCGACCACTGCTCTCCCTATACCGCAACAGCGCCCTGTACAGCCTTTTATCTCGTCCTATTTTCGACGGCTCGACGAGACTGCAGTTGCTAAGAAGACAGCTAGCGAGGCTGCAGCATTTGCTTTGAGCCCCCTGAAAGACTAGCTGTTATTGTCCGTTGCGTCGGACTCTGAGTTGGCATAGTGCACGCGTGGTCCAGGTGCCCCAGGACCCGGGTTGCCTGCCGCCAGGCCATAGGCTAGCTATGGCCTGCACGTGTTTTCAGAATCTTCCTGGAGACTTCCTATTCTATATAGCCGCACGAGTTGCGATGTTAACTCTCTGCTCTTCAGTCTTCACTGTGTAACAACTCTGTCGATTGAAACTAGCTGCCAAGGAAGCCCAGGTTATTGATCACTATCTGCAAGCCAATGTTCAAGCCAATGATATTAGTCATGCCTCTTATTTATATTTAGGGGGGGGGGGGGGGGTCAGCCATCCTCAAGTTTTTTGCACAGGGTGACCTGGGGTGACACATTAATTTTTACACAGCGGTCCAATATAGTTTTACTGAGATCCAATATTTTTTCACTGAGTTTTTTTTATTCAGAGGTCCAATATTTTATACTCCTATTATGCCCAGAATAACTCATTTTAGTCACACTTGAATCTGGTTTCAATTGGAAAATGTAAAAAAGGATTCCGCCATCCGCCATTGGTATCCTGGGCCAATTTATGGAGCACCTCAAATCTGTAACATCCGCCATGTTTTTAGGCCCTTTTGGGTGCCATCTGCCATCTCTATTTTTCGCCAACATATTATGCGCCTACGGTAATGGCTCAACCCCTAACCCCGAAATGCGACCGATATGGTACATGGGTGAGTTGTTTGAGCCAGAATGCCTATCTTTGGCGCTGATAGCTGAGGGCAAGGCCGCTATCTGGTTCAAGTCAGAAATCTGATCTTTCGATGTCTGTTCCAACGCCATCCATCCAAGCTCGACGAGTTCATTCATAGGGGCAGACCCTCGCCCCGTGTATGGGTGGGTTGTTTGAGCCAGAATGTAAGTTATATCGTGCCTACAGATTTTAATTTTATCACCTTCTCAGCCCCCAGACCTGGGGCATCAATCACTGTCGATAATTAAAGTTTAGTCAAAAATCGAGTGCAGCAGACCGAAGCCAGGATTTACAACAAAGTTAGGGCCAGGGTTACATGCCGACAACAAAACAAACAACAAACCGGACAAAGGGGTTAATCTTGAGGGAGGGGGGGGGGGGGCTCCGCCCAAGCACAAGTAACAATGGAAATGCAGGTCCACTCCGCCTGCAGACGGCGAGATGCCCGAAGGCTTAATGGCCTTCACTTGTTTTTAAATATTGCTCATAGACCGATGACCACATACAGGTAGTGAAGTCCAAAAGTATAAAACCAACTTCAACGACCACACCAGGACCACAGGGGTATCAAACTGCCAGCTGATGGGTATACTGGTAATATCGGTTGGTCTGGTAGAAGAATAACTTTTACATTTTATCCCTCGCCTGGAGGTCAAAGCATCTACATAATGCGATTCGTCCCTTCATGCCATACCTACGGACACCACGGGTTTGGTGGCAGGCTCGTTGCCTTTCATCAAAGCATGATCTGGAATAGTTTTTAAACTGTTTATCATGCTTAGTATGCTCCCTGGTTTCTGTTGGTATCGGGGGGTACTCGGAGTTGGAAGATGGTGAGCAGCCCTGAGTTGGATTACATTACATTACATGTTAAAGTCTACTTGATGAAAGACCATGTAACAATCCAACCCAATCAATGCATGAAGGTGCAGCCAACTGAACAACTCAAGGTGTCATTGTACAATTGAACACCTCTTATTTGCTATCAATGTTGACTCAACTTATTATGCTCTCGGTTTCCGTGGGAATTGGGAGAGAGTGAACAGACCATAGATAGAATAACACATAGCAATCCGATCCATAAGTCTCTATGCCCTGTCCCTTGTTAATAATAAGACATGGGCAAAACATAAGTCACCGCCAAAGCCACCAAAACATGTGTCACAGCCAAATGTACATGGAGTATGTTGTCTGTTGCATGTCCATTACCTCCACGTGTTGCCCACCGCCAGCGCACTGGCATGGGATTGCACTCCAGTGGGATAAACACTTATATGTAGCACAAAATCAGCGCCCCCGTAATTAATACGATTGTTTAGGGTTCAGTCCATCAATGCCATTTCTTTTGAAGCCCTTCCTATCACGATTGGACTCGTCGCTTTAGCCTATTTGCCCTACCCCTGGACAGTAACATACATTTATATGAACAAACAGGAAGACAGGAAAAGGGAACAGAAAAATACAGGATGCAAATGCATAGGCCTATGCAAAGGTGCTTGGGTGAGACTGGACTGGTCCTACCCACTGCAAGGTACCGGCTCACTAGGCAAGACCATATAGTCTCACATTGCCCTGCACTGTAACATACATACATACTAACACCTATAGGTTGTGTTGTGCCAGCTGGGCTACGTGTTGTGCCAGCTGGGCTACTTGTTGTGCCAGCTGGGATACGTGTTGTGCCAGCTGGGATACTTGTTGTGCCAGCTGGGATACGTGTTGTGCCAGCTGGGATACTTGTTGTGCCAGCTGGGATACGTGTTGTGCCAGCTGGGATAATTGTTGTGCCAGCTGGAATACGTGTGGGGTCCCATCAAATTTCCAGGCTGAAATCCCGTTGCCACAACTGGTTTAACGGTAGAGCACATTGAAACAAGGAGTGGAGTTTGAATCCCTACAGGTGCGCTTTAGTTTTTGCGGTCGCTGTCAACCACCATGGTAGCTTTGTTCAGGTCAAGTGGCTGCCCGTTCTCTACCGCCGCAAGACAGGGCTCCCTTAATACCACGCCCCACCAGGCGCTATCATTACTTTGTGGGGTTCCATGAAGGAGACCATCTAAGGCACCAGGGAAATGTAATCATCACCACTATGGCGCCTATTCAGGGTCCTTCTCCTTGGATGGGTGGTGGTTGTGTCTCAGATACAGATCTTGGAACTGGGTGCGTCTCCAGGTACAGACCTTAACAGTCCCCCATGAACAACCCTACATAGGACTGCGAAGCACTATAGCACGACAACAACGGAGCATATCCGAATGCAGGATCATTCTCCCCATGCGAACAACAAGCACCACAAAGTCCCTCTTGACTCAGTCAAGACGCGGCCACATTCGAAGTCCAGTAGGGCACCAGTGAAAAATAACCATGATCACATGAAATCACCAGAGCACCAGTGGAAAGTAACCATCATCACGTGAAAAGTAACCATCATCAGGAGACTACCCAAAGTCAGGGTCGTTCTCCTCGGATGGGCTGTCCCTAGGGTTCATGTTCTTACGAGCCTCCATCACTCCATCAGGCAATGGCTTGGCTCCCCCTAGGGGACCGTCTGTGCCCTGGGCCTTGGCCTCTTCACTAGCGGCGGCCTTTGCCTTTGCCTTGGCTGCGAGTGGATAGGTGCATGGTAGGATGAGTTGTAGAACGTAGGAAAGGTTGATGTTGCAATGGTTTTTCATTCGCGGCAGCCTTCGCCTAGGCTGAGGGTTGGTAGGTGCATGGGTGGATGAGTTAGAAACAGTTATTTGTAAAGCTTGCGCAGTAGGTGGATAGGTTGGTACCCCCTAGGAGACCGTCTGTGCCCAGGGCCTTGGCTTCTTAAATAGCGGCGGCCTTCACCTTGGCTGCGGGTGGATAGGTGCATGGTAGGATGAGTTGCAGAACGTGGGATAAGTTGATGATACAATGTTTGTTTCATTCACGGCAGCCTTTGCCTAGGCTGAGGGTTGGTAGGTGCATGGGTGGATGAGTTAGAAACTGTTACTTGCTCATATCGTGATAGGGGGATAGGTTGGCTCCCCCTTGGGGGCTGTCTGTGCCCACGGCCTTGGCCTCTTCACTAGCGGCGGCCTTCGCCTTTGCTCTGGCTGCCGGTGGATAGGTGCATGGAAGGATGAGTTGGTGAGGTGCATGGATGTGATGCCTGGTGCAATGCCTGGATACCTGGTGCAATGCCTGGATGCAATACCTAGATGCCTGGTGCAATGCCTGGATGCAATGCCTAGATGCCTGGTGCAATGCCTGGATGCAATGCCTAGATGCCTGGTGCAATGCCTAGATGCCTGGTGCAATGCCTGGATGCAATGCCTAGATGCCTGGTGCAATGCCTAGATGCCTGGTGCAATGCCTGGATGCCTAGTGCAATGCCTGGATGCCCAGTGCAATGCCTGGATGTGATGCCTGGTGCAATGCTTAGTGCAATGCCTGGATGCAATGGTGGATAGGTTGATGTTGCAATACCTTTTATTATGTATCACAAGATCAACCTAACCACCTGCTGCAGGAGCTGTCCAAGAAACTATTTGGAAGATCATACCCAATTGGGGCATGTGCTTTACAAGCTACTGTTTCAAAGTCATTGCAACATCATGCCACCGTCCACTTTAGAATATAGATAGAATTCTTGGCAACTAGACTATAAGGGACAGGCACAGGACCTCTCTATGGACAACACCTGTGGTGTTGGACCGCTAAAAACGGTCTAGGTCTAGCCACTTGCGAGTACCGCCCAGGGGGCCGGTATCAACCCATCATACTAACCTATTGCAGGGGGGCGGTATCAACCCATCATACTAACCTATTGCAAAGGGCCGGTATCAACCCATCATACTAACCTATTGCAGGGGGCCGGTATCAACCCATCATACTAACCTATTGCAGGGGGCCGGTATCAACCCATCATACTAACCTATTGCAGGGGGGCGGTATCAACCCATCATACTAACCTATTGCAGGGGGGCGGTATCAACCCATCATACTAACCTATTGCAGGGGGCCGGTATCAACCCATCATACTAACCTATTGCACAAGCTTTTCAAGCATTTGTTTTGTAGTCATTGCAACACCTACCTATCCACCTACAGCTCGAGCTTCACAAGGAACTGTTTCTAGTCAGTGGTTTGTAAAGCTCATGCAGCATGTGGATCAGTTGATGTTGTAATACTTGATCGCCGCGTATTGCTACATCAACCTATCCACCTGATGCATCAGCTGAGCTCCAATTAAGTGTTTCCAACCTATCCACCTGATCTAACCTATCCACCTGATGCATCAGCTGAGCTCCATTTAAGTGTTTCCAAATCATTGCAATATCAGACAATCACATCCACTTACTGCATGAGCTTTACAAACAACTGTTTCTCAGTCAATGCAACGTCAACCTATCCACCTAGACCACGAGCTTTACAAGGACGTGTTCTTAGCCATTGCAACATTGACCTATCATATCCGCCGACTGCATGAGCTTTACTGCAGTTACTTGTTAAGCTAGTGCAAAAGGTAAACATGTTAATGTTGCAATGACTTTGAACCAATTGCTTGTAACGCTCATGTAGTAAGTGCAGAAGTTGATGCTGCAATGACTTGGAAACAGTACCTTGTAAAGCTCGTGTAGCAGGTGCATAGGATGATGCTGCAACGACTTGGTAACAGTGGCTTGTAAAGCTAATGCAATAGGTGGAAATATAATGCTGCAATGACTTGGAAACAGTTGTTTGTAAGACTAGTGTAGAAGGTGGACAGGTTGATGTGCAATGACTTGGAAACGATGGGTTGTAAAGCTAGTGTAGAAGGTGGACAGGTGTGATTGTCACTGACTTGGAACGATGGGGTTGTAAGCTAGTGTAACGGAGGACCGGTTGATGGTTTGCAATGACTTGGAAACGGTTGGTTGTAAAGCTAGTGTAGAAGGTGGACAGGTTGATGTGCAATGACTTGGAAACGATGGGTTGTAAAGCTAGTGTAGAAGGTGGACAGGTTGATGTGCAATGACTTGGAAACGATGGGTTGTAAAGCTAGTGTAGAAGGTGGACAGGTTGATGTGCAATGACTTGGAAACGATGGGTTGTAAAGCTAGTGTAGAAGGTGGACAGGTTGATGTGCAATGACTTGGAAACGATGGGTTGTAAAGCTAGTGTAGAAGGTGGACAGGTTGATGTGCAATGACTTGGAAACGATGGGTTGTAAAGCTAGTGTTGAAGGTGGACATGTTGATGTGGCATGGCTTTGGAACGATGGTTGTAAACTAGTGTAGAAAGGTGGACAAGGTTGATGTGCAATGACTTGGAAACGATGGGTTGTAAGCTAGTGTAGAAGGTGGACAGGTTGATGTGCAATGACTTGGAAACGATGGGTTGTAAAGCTAGTGTAGAAGGTGGACAGGTTGATGTGCAATGACTTGGAACGATGGGGTTGTAATCTCGTGTAGACGGTGGACAGTTGATGTGCAAATGACTTGGAAACGATGGTTGTAAAGCTAGTGTAAGAGGTGGACGGTTTGAAGTGCAAATGACTTGGAAACGATGGTGGGGTTGTAAAGCTATGTAATAAGGTGGACATGGTTTATGTGCAATGACTTGGAACCGCTGTGTTGTAAACTAGTGTAGAAGGTGGACAGGTTGATGTGCAATGACTTGGAAACGATGGGTTGTAAAGCTAGTGTAGAAGGTGGACAGGTTGATGTGCAATGACTTGGAAACGATGGGTTGTAAAGCTAGGTAGAAGTTTGACATGTTGTTGCAATGGCTTGGAAAGGAATGGGTTTGTAAAGCTAGTGGAAAGGTGGACATGTGAGTGCAATGACTTGGAAACGATGGTTTGTAAAGCTAGTGTAGAAGGTGACATGTTGATGTGCAATGACTTGCAACGTCATAGGGTGTTGTAAAGTCTAGTGTAGAAGTGGACAGGTTGATGTGCAATACTTGGAAAACGATGGGTTTGTAAAGCTCTGTAGAAGTGGAACCATGATGGAAAGGAGGGGGTTGAGAAAGCTCATGCAGCGGGTGAATAGGTTGATGTTGCAATACTAGATGATCGAGTATAGCAACATCAAAACAGCTTAGAAAAAGTACCTTGTAAAGCTGGTGCAGTAGGTGGAGAGGTTGATGTTGTAATACCCCTTTTCAAGTATAGCAACATCAACCTATCCACCTGCTGCATGAGCTTTACTGCAGTTACTTGTAAAGCTTGTGGAGTAGGTGGATAGGTTAATGTTGCAATACCTTTTATCGAGTATTACAAGATTAACCTATCCACCTGCTGCATGAGCTGTCCAAGTTACTGTTTGTGCGTCATTGCAACACCAACCAGTCATACCAACATGCTGCATGAGCTGTCCAAGTAACTGTTTGTGCGTCATTGCAACACCAACCAGTCATACCAACATGCTGCATGAGCTTAACAAGTAACTGTTTGTGCGTCATTGCAACACCAACCAGTCATACCAACATGCTGCATGAGCTTTACAAGTAATTGTTTCCAAGCCAAGGCAACACGCTTCCGAGCCAAGCCAAGGCAACACGTTTCCAAGCCAAGCCAAGCCAACACGTTTCCAAGCCAAGCCAACATTTCCACCTGTTGCACTAGCTTTGAAAGGAATTGCTTCTAAGTCATTGCAATATTAACCTATCCACCCATAGCATGAGCTTTACACGTAATTGTTTTAAAGTCATGGCAACACCAAGCTATGCGATCCACCTGCAACACAAGCTCTACACACAACTGTTTCTTCAACATTGCAACATGGAGCTAGGAGATCCACTAGCAGCACGAGCTTTACACACAACTGTTTCTTAGTCATTGCAACGCCTACCTATCCACTCAAAGCTTGATCTTTACAAGTAATTGTTTCCAAGTCAATGCAACAATCAACTTATCATATCTACCTACTGCACAAGCTTTACAAGGAACTGTTTCTAAGCCATTGCAACATCAACCTTCATGAGCTTTTTCAGTAAGTGGTGGAAAGTCAGTAGTGGGTGAGGAGAGGGGGTGGGTGGGTGGGTGGGTGTGGAGCTTTGTCCAAGCCACACAAAATGAGCAGACCGATGGATGCCCCCCCCCCCCCCCCCCCCCCCTTCCCAGTACTGACTTTCCATCACTTGACTTCGCCTTCGACTGCATCACTGTCTTCGTAACCTTCAGCACATGGACCAGGCGCAGGTCCATATTCTGCAGGGCTACCTCTAGTTTGTGCCTCAGGTGCTCTTGGTGCATCAGTTGCCTTTCTCCTGGTCAAAAAATGACCCCCCCCCCCCCCCCCCTCCCAGTACCGACTTACCATCATTGGACTTCGCCTTCGACTCCATCACATTGAGCATAGCCGATCTAGAGAATGCTATCAGCCAAGCCAGGCAAAATAAGCAGCCGCAAAGAATGCCCCCCCCCCCCCCCCCCCCCCTCCCAGTACTGACTTACCATCATTGGACTTCGCCTTCGACTCCATCACAGTCTTCCTAGCCTTCAGCATAGAGGCGGTGGGTGAGACAGATGTTGCGGGTCCATCTTCCGCAGGGCTACCTTCAGATTGTGCTGTCGGTGCCTTCTTCCTGGTCCTTGGTGCTGGTGCGGAGTCCCTCTGGCCCTGGTTGGCACTTGACCCATTCTGGGACACCCTGTTGCCGCCTTGCTGTTTCCACCCGTCGTTGGCCCCGTAATTGGAGCTATTACTAGTGGGCCTTCCCTGTGTCTCAGGTGCCTGTGAGGGTGCCATGTGATGGGTGAGAGCTTGGTGCAGGTGATAAGTGCAAGTGATAGGTGCAAGTGATGGAAGAGGTGATGGTGCAGGTGAGGGTGATGGTGCAGGTGATGGGAGAGGTGAGGGTAGAGGTGGTTGTGCAAGTAAGGGTGAAGGTGCAGGTGAGGGTAGAGGTGATAGTGCAGGTGCGGGTAGCGGTGATGCTGCAGGTGAGGGTAGAGGTGATGGCAGATATGATCATGGATGTGATGTTGCATGTGATGTTGCATGTGAGGGTAATGGTGATTGTGCAAGTGAAGGTGATGGTGCAGGTTAGCAACATCAGCAAACTCCATAGGGCACCCCTCCACCCATCATATTCAAGGCGAGGCAACAAAAATACCCAGCACTGAATTACCATGTCGCCATAAGCAAACACCTGAGAGCTTGGGTCATTCTCGTGTGCACTTAATGTACTTACACACACGTACACATATGAACACACACAAGCCCCCCCCCCCCCCCCCCACACACACACACACAATACCCACTACTGACTTACCATGTCACCATAAGCGAACTCCTGAGAGCTAGGGTCATTCTCATGTGCAATGACGATGACTTCAGGCTTGCGCCCGTTAAAGGTCTTGCACATCCTGAGGCACGAGTTGATGACCTGCAGTGGTGTGTTGGTGTGTTGGGGTGTGTTGTGTTGTTGGGTGGTGGGAATCATCGATCAGAACTGAATGGCTCAGTGGCAGGGCAAAGAGAAAATATCGGTTCGGTTATATCTGTTTATCCTACGTCGCAAATTGTGTTTGTCCTGCATCGCAAATTGATTGTGACTTGGTTCATGTCACCGATCCGATCCGAATGGCTCAATGGCAGAGCAAAGGTTAGAAAATATCGAGGCAGGTGCGGGGTTCAAACCCCCTTGACTGCGCTTGGGCCCGTCCGGAGGGCCGTCGACCGGCACGGTAACTGGTGTCTAGATGCGATGTTGGCTTGAGCCGCGCATACTTGCGATCCGGTTCCCTTAATCCCACTGGGCACGTCCTTACAGGTCATTGTGACGATTCTTGGATGTTTAAATTTTCATTTTTTGTGGGTGGTGGGTGCAATCCCATGCCAAATGGGTGGTGGGTGTGTTGGTGTTTGTGCTTGCACCCGTTGAGAGTGTTACACAACCTAAGGCATGAGCTGATGACCTGCAGTGGTGTGTTGGTGGGTTGTTGTTTGTGCTGCTGTTTGTGCTCTTATTGTTTGTGTTCTTGTTTGTGATGTTGTTGTTGTTCGTGTTGTTGTCGGTTGTATTGTTGTTTTTTATTGTGTTGTTGGTGTCGCACAATCTGAGGCACGAGGTAATGAAAGGAAGTGGTGTTGGTTTCTGGTGTGTTGGTGGGTGGGTGCTGGGTGCAATCCCCCCCCTGACCTTTCTCTCTATCACTGTCAGGGCCACTGTAGGTGGCATGCGCACAACCACGTCCTGCATGTCAGTGCGCACTACAGTAAACAGTCTTCCACCATCCATCCGCGACTCCATTCCACCTCACTCCCTCCAGCACCTCCCCCCTGGCTGCTTACTGACCTCTCTCTATATCTATTGCTACAGCACACAACTTGTATATACCCCAGTGCTGTACCCATGGAACACATGGAGTGTAACCAACTCTGCCGTGGGCACCATGGAACACAGGGAGTGTAACCAACTCTGCTGTGGGCACCTCGGAACACAGGGAGTGTAACCAACTCTGCTGTGGGCACCTCGGAACACAGGGAGTGTAACCAACTCTGCTGTGGGCACCTAACTGCATGGCACGTCTTAGTACGCCATAACCAAATACAACTAACTAAAACCCTGGCTGCATACTGATCTCTCCCTCTATTGCTGTCAGGGTGGGCGCAGGTGGCATGCACATAACCACTTTGTCTATGTCCGTTTGCACTTCAGCCACTAGTCGTCTACCACCCCATTGTGTGTGTGCACTACAGCCAACAGTTGTTCACCATCCATTCACACTCAGTGTTGGAAAACACAACCACACTCCCCCCTGGCTGCATACTAACCTCTCTCTATTGCTGTCTGAGATGACGCAGGTGGCATGCACATAAACACATTGCCTATGTCAGTGTGCACTTCAGCCATTAGTTGTCCACCATCCATCCACGAACCGATTCCCCCCCCCCCCCCCCCCCCCCCCAATCCAATCCCATGGCTACACACTGACCTCTCTCTCTCTCTATTGCTGTCAAGGTCGACGCAGGTGGCATGCACATGACAACATCCTTGATGCCTGTGCGCACTACAGCCAGCATGCGTCCGTTATCGGTTCATGACCCCATTCCACCTCGCACTCCCCCACTGGTTGCATACCGACCTCTCTCTCTATTGCTGTCAGGGTTGACGCAGGTGGCATGCGCATAATCACATCCTGGATGCCTGTGTGCACTACAGCCAACAGGCGTCCACTATCAGTCCACATGGCACGGGTGGTCAGTCGGCACTTGCAGCTCATTCCCTCCAGAGTGCGGAATATATCTAGGGCCACCACCACCACACCCTCAAAGGCTAAGGCGGTGCGCTCAGCAATAGCCATCTCCTGCAAAGGTGTGGTGGAGGTGGGGTGAAGTGAGTGCAGTTGGGGTGGAGTGAGTGCATGTGGGGTGCAGTGTAGGGGTGGGGTGAGGTGAGTTGAGGTGGGTTCGATGTGGGGTGGAGTGGAATTAAGGAGATTGGAGGTGGGGTGGAGAGTAGGGGTGGGGTGAGGTAAGTGGAGTGGAGGTGGGATGGAGTGAGGTGAATGTAGGTGGGGTGGAGTGTAGGGGTGGGGTGCAGTTTTTGTTCAGTTAAAGCATGGGGGCCCTTGTGCAGCCTGGAGCGAATTGTTATGGAGTTTTATTCAGGAATCATGCCCTATTATGTGCGGAATTAATCTAGGGCCAGCACCAGCATGCCTTCCAAGGCCAAGGTGTTGCACTCAGCAATTCCTTTCAGGCTGCTCAACAATGTTGTCTAGTTCACAGGGGGCCAGTTGGCACTTGCAGTCAGTTCACACCAACACAGAGCCACACCACCAGTTGGCACTTTCAGTCAGTTCAAACCAACACAGAGCCACACCACCAGCCAGCACCCCAAAGTCTGATCGGAGGACAAGGTGCTACTTCAAGTTCCTGTTCCTTTCCTTTGTTTCCCTTCCCTTCCTTTTCCTTTCTTCCTTTCCTTTGAAAATATGAGCCACACCACCAGCCAGGAATGGCTATTGGTGTGGCTCATATTTTTTAAGGAAAGGAAGAAAGGAAAGGAAAAGGAAGGGAAACAAAGGAAAGGAACAGGAACTTGACGTAGCACCTTCTCCTCCGATCAGACTTTGGGGTGCTACTAGCAGCTGTTTTGCACCCAATAAGCAACCCTAAAAGTCTCGAACGAAACACCCCCATCAAGGTTCGTAATGCAGCATTTGTGCTGCAAGTAGCTCTTTCAATACACGACTGACAATCTAGCACACTCTAAGACAAAGGCATATCTCCACGCACCTGCCACACTATAACAGATGCACATCTCCACCACCTTGCACACATTAAGACTGAGTGTGTGTGTGCCAGAGGCACATCTCCAGCAACTAACTAACAACTAACCACCTAGCACACTCCAACACAGATAGACATCTCCATCACCTAGCATACCCTAAGTCAGAGTGTGTGTGTGTCCAGCAACGAGACCGAGGCACATCTCCAGCAACGCACCTCCTGATTTCCAAGTTAGCACAGACCATCTAGACAGAGGCACCAGACCACCTAGCGGCACCTACGCAGAGGCACCAGACCACATCTCCAGCAACGCACCTCCTGATTTCCAAGTTAGCACAGACCATCTAGATAGAGGCACCAGACCACCTAGCGGCACCTAGACAGAGGCACCAGACCACCTAGCGGCACCTAGGCAGAGGCACCAGACCACATCTCCAGCAACGCACCTCCTGATTTCTGAGTTAGCACAGACCACCTAGACAGAGGCACCAGACTACCTAAATAGCAACGCACCTCCTGATTTCTGAGTTAGCACAGACCACCTAGACAGAGGCACCAGACTACCTAAACAGCAACGCACCTCCTGATTTCTGAGTTAGCACAGACCACCTAGACAGAGGCACCAGACTACCTAAACAGCAACGCACCTCCTGATTTTTAAGTTGGCATAGACCACCTAGACAGAGGCACCATACGACCTAGTGGCACCAAGACAGAGGCACCAGACGACCTAGTGGCACCAAGACAGAGGCACCAGACGACCTAGTGGCACCAAGACAGAGGCACCAGACGACCTAGTGGCACCAAGACAGAGGCACCATACGACCTAGTGGCACCAAGACAGAGGCACCAGACGACCTAGTGGCACCAAGACAGAGGCACCAGACTACTTTAACATCTCGGCACATCTCCAGCAACGCACCTCCTGATTTCCGGTTCCCCGGCCTCCGTCATTGTAGAAGTTGACCAAGTTAGCCTCTCCCAAGATCTGAGCAGAGCCTTGTGACACACTGTTCCTGTTGTTACGCTCTCCACAGCCCAGTAGCGTGCCGTTCTTGATAACCTCCGTGTAGTTCACTCCCGCGTGCTCCTTGGCAATCCTAGCGTGCTCACATAGGAAGGAATACTCACCATGGACAGGGAGGAAGGTCTGGGGCTTTACAAGGCGCAGCACCTCCAGCAGTTCATCCTGGTAAGCATGACCTGCAAGTGATGGTGGTCGTGATGGTCGTGGTGGTGATGATGGTGGTGATGGTCATGGTGGTGAAGATGATGGTGATGATTAATCGCCATGGACCTGGAGGAAGGTCAGGGGCTTTACAAGGCGCAGCACCTCCAGCAGTTCATCCTGGTAAGCATGACCTGGCAAGTGGTGGTGGTGGTGGTGATGGTCATGGTGGTGATGATGGTGGTGATGGTCATGGTGGTGAAGATGATGGTTATGATTAATTGCCGTGGACCTGGAGGAAGGTCTAGGGCTTGACAAGGCGCAGCATCTCCAGCAGCTCGTCCTGGTAAACATATGGTTGTGGTGATGGTGGCGATGGTCGAGGTGGTGATGGTGGTGATGGTCGAAGTGGTGATGGTGGTGGTGATGGTCGTGGTGGTGAGTGGTGGTGGTGATGGTCGTGGTGGTGATGATGATGGTGGTGGTGATGATGATGGTGGTGATTACTCGCCATGTATAGGGAGGAAGGTTTGGGGCTTCACAAGGCGCAGCACCTCCAGCAGCTTATCCGGTAAGCATGACCAGGCAAGTGGTGGTGGTGATGGTGGTGGTGGTTGTGGTGGTGGTGATGATGGAGATGATGATTACTCGCCATGGATTGGGAGGAAGGGATGGGGCTTTACACGGCGCAGCACCTCCAACAGCTTATCTTGGTAAGCATGACCTGGCAAGTGGTGGTGGTGATGGTGATGGTGGTTGTGATGATGGTGGTGGTGATGGAGGTGGTTGTGATGATGGTGGTGGTGGTGGTGATGATGAT
The DNA here is from genome assembly GCA_013435795.1 of Chlamydomonas sp. ICE-L. NCBI lineage: Eukaryota > Viridiplantae > Chlorophyta > Chlorophyceae > Chlamydomonadales > Chlamydomonadaceae > Chlamydomonas > Chlamydomonas sp. ICE-L. The sequence continues at coordinate 58,160 of JACBWV010000899.1, forward strand.
TACTTGCCATGGATAGGGAGGAAGGTTTGGGGCTTGGCATGGCGCGGCACCTCCAGCCGCTCGTCCCGGGAAGCATGACCTGGTGGTGGTGATGGTGGTGGTGATGGTCGTAGTGATGATGATGGTGGCAGTGGTGGTCGTGATGGTGATGATGATTACTCGCCATGGATAGGGAGGAAGGTCTGGGGATTTACACGGCTCAGCACCTCCAGCAGCCTGTCCCGGGAAGCATGACCTGGTGGCGATGATGGTGGTGATGGTCGTGGTGATAATGGTGGTGATTATGATGATGATTACTTTCCATGTATATGGAGGAAGGTCTGGGCTTTTTAAGGCGTAGCACCTCCAGCCGCTTGTCCTGGTAAGCACGACCTGGGAAGGGGTGATGATGATGGTGGTGGTCGTGATGGTGATGTTGGTGGTGATGATGATTACTCGCCATGAACAGGGAGGAAGGCCTGGGAATTTACAAGGCTCAGCATCTCCAGCAGGGCATCCTGGTGAGCATGACCTGGCAAGTGGTGATGGTCGTGGTGATGATGGTGGTGATTATGATGATGATTACTTGCCGTGTACATGGAGGAAGGTCTGGGCTTCTGAAGGCGTAGCACCTCCAGCCGCTTGTCTTGGTAAGCACAACCTGGTGCTGACCAAGTGCTGATGGTTGTGTTGTTGTTGATGGTGTTGTTGTTGTTGTTGTTGGAGGTGTTGATGGTGGTGGTCGTGATGGTGATGATGGTCACACATCAAAGCAGCATGAGAAGAAATAAAAGCCCATCCACCACACACATGCAAGTAGTGGTGGTGATGATGATAATGATGCCCCCCCCCCCCCCCCCCCCCTACCTGACAAGAAGACACATCAAAGCAGCATGAGAAGCAATCAAAGGCAAACCCGCCAGACAAATGCAAAGCTTAACCCACCAAACACATGCAAAGCTTTACCCACCAGATACATGCAAGTTGTCTCCTCTTCCTTGAACTACCCGTGCACCTTGAAGTGCGATGGAGTTTAACATTTTGGTCACACGTCCTTCATTGCCGGGAATAATCTGTACAGATGTAAGGGGGGCGGTGTTAGAGAATCATCTGTACATATGCAATGGGGTCTGGTGGTGTGTGTGTGTGTGTGTGTGTGTGCGCGCGAGGAGGGGGGGGAGGGGCAGATGGGGTAGAGATGGTAGGTTTAACATTTTGGCCACACGTCCTTCATTGCCGGGAATAATCTGTACAGATGTAAGGGGGGCGGGCATAGGGGGGCCTGGGTGAAGCGGGCGTGTGTGTGTGTGTGTGTGTGTGAGAGGTGTAAAGGAAAAATCTGTACACATGTGAGGGGGGCGGGCATGCGGGGGCCTGGGTGAAGCGGGCGTGTGTGTGGGTGGGAGAGAGGTGTGGGGGAATAATCTGTACACATGTGAGGGGGGCGGGCATGGGGTTCCTGGGTGGAGCGGGCATGTGTGTGGGCGTGTGTGTGAAGGTTGGGGGAGAGGTGTTAGAGAATCATCTGTAGACGCAAGGGGGTCTGGTGGTGGTGGTGGTGGTGTGTGTGGGGTGGGGTGGGGTGGGTAGAGATGGGGTAGAGATGTTAGGGACAAGCATAGTAACTGAGTTTTAGCCTTTCTAATGCGTCCTAGTATACCACTTTACCACTTTCGCCATTAGCTCAACAAAGTTGACAATGAATAGAGAGATGTAGGCAACAGCTTGGTCGGAAGCTTGCTCAGATCTTATCTAACAGCCCCACCTCACCCTGCCCCAACCAACAGCAGCACCAAGATATGAACAACATGTATTGTGAATGGTCTGTTGGAGGCAACATATTGGTAGGGTCAGATCTTAGTTATCAGCCCCACACCACCATGCCCCAACTGCACCAGAACTACAACAGCACAGCCACCAAGATATCAGAAATGTGGACTGTATTGGGAAGATGCACGCACCGTTTTGGTAGGGGGTCTGCTCAGATCTTAGCTATCAGACCCACACCACTCTGCCCAAACAACACCAGCATACTACCTAGCCTCCATCTTACTGTTCACAGTTCACTTTGTTGACATCCACCTAGATATCAACAAAGTGAACTGTGACTAGTAAGATGGAGGCACCAGCTTGGTAGGGGGCCTGATCAGATCTAATTTATCAGCCCCACCCCGCTCTGCCCCAACCACACCGGCACACTACCATGCCTCCATCTTACTCGTCTTAGTTTACTTAGTTGATATCCACCTAGATATCTACAAAGCAAACTGTGATTGGTAAGATGGAGGCAACAGCTAGGTAGGGAGCCAGCTCAAATCTAATCTATCAGCCCCACACCACCCTACCTCAACTGCACCAGAACTACAACAGCACCACCACCAACATATGAACAAAGTGGACCGTGAATGGTAAGATGCCTGCACCAGTTTGGTAGGGGGCCTGCTTAGATTTAATCTATCAGCCCCACCCCGCTCCGCCCCAACCACACCGGCACACTACCTCCCCTCCATCTTACAAGTCACAGTTCACTTTGTTGATATCCTCCTAGATATCTACAAAGCAAACTGTGACTAGTAAGATGGAGGCAACAGCTAGGTAGGGAGCTAGCTCAGATCTTATATATCAGCCCCACACCACCCTGCCACAACCACACCACCATGCCATGGTGCCCCAACCACACACCGGCACCAGGTGCCCCAACCACACACCGGCACCAGGTGCCCCAACCACACACCAGCACCAAGTGCCCCAACCACACACCGGCACCAGGTGCCCCAACCACACCGGCACCACCACCAAGATATTAGGTGTGCTATAATTGGTCAGTTGGAGGCACCATCTTGGTGGGGGTCCAGCTCCAATCTAAACTATCATTCCCACCCCACCCTGCCCCAACTGCACCAGCACTACCACAACACAGCCACTAAGACATCAGAAAAGTGGACTGTGAATGGTAAGATGCATGCACCAGTTTGGTAGAGGGTCTGCTCAGATCTTAGTTATCAGCCCCGCCTCACCCTGCCCCAATTGCACCGGCACTACAACATCAGCACCACCAAGATGTTTATTTGCTGCATAGGTAATGCTTCCTAAGTTAAAATGAGCGGGTAATGTCCAACAACTTGTGGGCAGCAGCCAAATTGGGCATTAGGGATGAGCCTTTTATATCCAACTGGTTGCTGGATATGAAAGGCTCAGCCTTGATGCTCAATGTGGATGCTGCCCACAAGCTGCTGGCCATTGACCGTTCATTTTAACTCAAGAAGCTTCGCCTAGAAAGCCGACAACCAAATGTGGGAGGAAGACTAATTACGGTTGTCAATGTGGTTGATGCCCATGTGATGTCTGCCAATTCTTTGTCTAGTGCTCAGGAATTGGCCAACAACACGTAAGCAGCACTACCACAAAAGCACACTATCTTGCCTTCATGTTACTTGTCACAGTTCACGTTGTAGATATCCAACTAGATATCAACAAAGTGAACTGTGCCTAGTAAGTCGGAGGCACCATCTAGCTTGGGGTCCAGCTCAGATATATTCCATTGGACCAAGTCTGACCTATCCCAAATGCACCAGCAAGACAACAGCAAAATCACCAAGATATGAACAAAGTGGACCGTGAATGGTAAGATGGATGAGAGCCGTCTCTGTCAAGCTGTTGAAGTCCCCACTAGCCTTGATTGTACCATAGAAAGCTTGAATGCGTGGGCATCAGGGTTTAACCCATTTGAAGGTTAATCCCTGATGCCCAATGTTGCTACTGCATACAAGCTGTTGGCCAATTCCTAAGCATTGAACTTGGCAGACATCACCCGGACATCAGCCACACAGAACAGCAGGAATGAGACTTCCATGTCCAGCTGTTTATTTGCTGCATAGGTAATGCTTCCTAAGTTAAAATGAGCGGGTAATGTCCAACAACTTGTGGGCAGCAGCCAAATTGGGCATTAGGGATGAGCCTTTTATATCCAACTGGTTGCTGGATATGAAAGGCTCAGCCTTGATGCTCAATGTGGATGCTGCCCACAAGCTGCTGGCCATTGACCGTTCATTTTAACTCAAGAAGCTTCGCCTAGGAAGCCGACAACCAAATGTGGGAGGAAGACTAATTACGGTTGTCAATGTGGTTGATGCCCATGTTATGTCTGCCAATTCTATGTCTAGTGCTCAGGAATTGGCCAACAACATGTAAGCAGCACTACCACAAAAGCACTCTATCTTGCCTTCATGTTACTCGTCACAGTTCACGTTGTAGATATCCACCTAGATATCAACAAAGTGAACTGTGACTAGAAAGTTGGAGGCACCATCTAGCTTGGGGTCCAGCTCAGATATATTCCATTGGACCAAGTCTGACCTATCCCAACTGCACCAGCAAGACAACAGCAAAATCACCAAGATATGAACAAAGTGGACCGTGAATGGTAAGATGGATGAGAGCAGTCTGTGTCAAGCTGTTGAAGTCCCCACTAGCCTTGATTGTACCATAGAAAGCTTGAATGCGTGGGCATCAGGTTTTAACCCATATGAAGGTTAATCCCTGAAGCCCAATCTTGCTACTGCATACAAGCTGTTGGCCAATTCCTAAGAATTGAACTTGGCAGACATCACCCGGGCATCAGCCACACAGAACAGCAGGAATGAGACTTCCATGTCCAGCTGTTTATTTGCTGCATAGGTAATGCTTCCTAAGTTAAAATGAGCGGGTAATGTCCAACAGCTTGTGGGCAGCAGCCAAATTGGGCATCAGGGATGAGCCTTTTATATCCAACTGGTTGCTGGATATGAAAGGCTCAGCCTTGATGCTCAATGTGGATGCTGCCCACAAGCTGCTGGCCATTGACCGTTCATTTTAACTCAAGAAGCTTCGCCTAGGAAGCCGACAACCAAATGTGGGAGGAAGACTAATTACGGTTGTCAATGTGGTTGATGCCCATGTTATGTCTGCCAATTCTATGTCTAGTGCTCAGGAATTGGCCAACAACATGTAAGCAGCACTACCACAAAAGCACACTATCTTGCCTTCATGTTACTCGTCACAGTTCACGTTGTAGATATCCACCTAGATATCAACAAAGTGAACTGTGACTAGTAAGTTGGAGGCACCATCTAGCTTGGGGTCCAGCTCAGATATATTCCATTGGACCAAGTCTGACCTATCCCAACTGCACCAGCAAGACAACAGCAAAATCACCAAGATATGAACAAAGTGGACCGTGAATGGTAAGATGGATGAGAGCAGTCTGTGTCAAGCTGTTGAAGTCCCCACTAGCCTTGATTGTACCATAGAAAGCTTGAATGCGTGGGCATCAGGGTTTAACCCATATGAAGGTTAATCCCTGAAGCCCAATCTTGCTACTGCATACAAGCTGTTGGCCAATTCCTAAGAATTGAACTTGGCAGACATCACCCGGGCATCAGCCACACAGAACAGCAGGAATGAGACTTCCATGTCCAGCTGTTTATTTGCTGCATAGGTAATGCTTCCTAAGTTAAAATGAGCGGGTAATGTCCAACAGCTTGTGGGCAGCAGCCAAATTGGGCATCAGGGATGAGCCTTTTATATCCAACTGGTTGCTGGATATGAAAGGCTCAGCCTTGATGCTCAATGTGGATGCTGCCCACAAGCTGCTGGCCATTGACCGTTCATTTTAACTCAAGAAGCTTCGCCTAGGAAGCCGACAACCAAATGTGGGAGGAAGTCTAATTACGGTTGTCAATGTGGTTGATGCCCATGTTATGTCGGCCAATTCTATGTCTATGTATTACTCGTCACAGTTCACGTTGTAGATATCCAACTAGATATCAACAAAGTGAACTGTGCCTAGTAAGTTGGAGGCACCATCGAGGTAGGGGTCCAGCTCAGATATATTACATTGGACCAAACCTGACTTATCCCAACTGCACCAGCAAGACAACAGCAAAATCACAAAGATATGAACAAAGTGGACCATGAATGGTACAATGGATGAGAGGAGTCTCTGTCAAGCGGCTGAAGTCCCAACTAGCCTTGATTGTACCCCAGAATGCTTGAATGCTTGGGCATCTGGGATGAACCCTCTACGAAGGTTAATCCCTGATGCCCAATCTGGTTGCTGCATACAAGCTGTTGGCCGATTCCTGAGCACTAGACATAGAATTGGCAGACATCACCCGGACATCAGCCACACAGAACAGCAGGAATGAGACTTCCATGTCCAGCTGTTTATTTGCTACATAGGCAATGCTTCCTAAGTTAAAATGAGCGGGTAATGTCCAACAGCTTGTGGGCAGCAGCCAAATTGGGCATCAGGGATGAGCCTTTTATATCCAACTGGTTGCTGGATATGAAAGGCTCAGCCTTGATGCTCAATGTGGATGCTGCCCACAAGCTGCTGGCCATTGACCGTTCATTTTAACTCAAGAAGCTTCGCCTAGGAAGCCGACAACCAAATGTGGGAGGAAGACTAATTACGGTTGTCAATGTGGTTGATGCCCATGTGATGTCGGCCAATTCTATGTCTAGTGCTCAGGAATTGGCCAACAACGCGTAGGCAGCACTACCACAAAAGCACACTATCTTGCCTTCATGTTACTCGTCACAGTTCACGTTGTAGATATCCACCTAGATATCAACAAAGTGAACTGTGCCTAGTAAGTTGGAGGCACCATCGAGGTAGGGGTCCAGCTCAGATATATTACATTGGACCAAACCTGACTTATCCCAACTGCACCAGCAAGACAACAGCAAAATCACCAAGATATGAACAAAGTGGACCATGAATGGTACAATGGATGAGAGCAGTCTCTGTCAAGCGGCTGAAGTCCCAACTAGCCTTGATTGTACCCCAGAATGCTTGAATGCTTGGGCATCTGGGATGAACCCTCTACGAAGGTTAATCCCTGATGCCCAATCTGGTTGCTGCATACAAGCTGTTGGCCGATTCCTGAGCACTAGACATAGAATTGGCAGACATCACCCGGACATCAGCCACACAGAACAGCAGGAATGAGACTTCCATGTCCAGCTGTTTATTTGCTACATAGGCAATGCTTCCTACGTTAAAATGAGCGGGTAATGTCCAACAGCTTGTGGGCAGCAGCCAAATTGGGCATCAGGGATGAGCCTTTTATATCCAACAGGTTGCTGGATATGAAAGGCTCAGCCTTGATGCTCAATGTGGATGCTGCCCACAAGCTGCTGGCCATTGACCGTTCATTTTAACTCAAGAAGCTTCGCCTAGGAAGCCGACAACCAAATGTGGGAGGAAGACTAATTACGGTTGTCAATGTGGTTGATGCCCATGTGATGTCGGCCAATTCTATGTCTAGTGCTCAGGAATTGGCCAACAACACGTAGGCAGCACTACCACAAAAGCACACTATCTTGCCTTCATGTTACTCGTCACAGTTCACGTTGTAGATATCCAACTAGATATCAACAAAGTGAACTGTGCCTAGTAAGTTGGAGGCACCATCGAGGTAGGGGTCCAGCTCAGATATATTACATTGGACCAAACCTGACTTATCCCAACTGCACCAGCAAGACAACAGCAAAATCACCAAGATATGAACAAAGTGGACCATGAATGGTACAATGGATGAGAGCAGTCTCTGTCAAGCGGCTGAAGTCCCAACTAGCCTTGATTGTACCCCAGAATGCTTGAATGCTTGGGCATCTGGGATGAACCCTCTACGAAGGTTAATCCCTGATGCCCAATCTGGTTGCTGCATACAAGCTGTTGGCCGATTCCTGAGCACTAGACATAGAATTGGCAGACATCACCCGGACATCAGCCACACAGAACAGCAGGAATGAGACTTCCATGTCCAGCTGTTTATTTGCTACATAGGCAATGCTTCCTAAGTTAAAATGAGCGGGTAATGTCCAACAGCTTGTGGGCAGCAGCCAAATTGGGCATCAGGGATGAGCCTTTTATATCCAACAGGTTGCTGGATATGAAAGGCTCAGCCTTGATGCTCAATGTGGATGCTGCCCACAAGCTGCTGGCCATTGACCGTTCATTTTAACTCAAGAAGCTTCGCCTAGGAAGCCGACAACCAAATGTGGGAGGAAGACTAATTACGGTTGTCAATGTGGTTGATGCCCATGTGATGTCGGCCAATTCTATGTCTAGTGCTCAGGAATTGGCCAACAACACGTAGGCAGCACTACCACAAAAGCACACTATCTTGCCTTCATGTTACTCGTCACAGTTCACGTTGTAGATATCCAACTAGATATCAACAAAGTGAACTGTGCCTAGTAAGTTGGAGGCACCATCGAGGTAGGGGTCCAGCTCAGATATATTACATTGGACCAAACCTAACTTATCCCAACTGCACCAGCAAGACAACAGCAAAATCACCAAGATATGAACAAAGTGGACCATGAATGGTACAATGGATGAGAGCAGTCTCTGTCAAGCGTCTGAAGTCCCAACTAGCCTTGATTGTACCCCAGAATGCTTGAATGCTTGGGCATCTGGGATGAACCCTCTACGAAGGTTAATCCCTGATGCCCAATCTGGTTGCTGCATACAAGCTGTTGGCCAATTCCTGAGCACTAGACATAGAATTGGCAGACATCACCCGGACATCAGCCACACAGAACAGCAGGAATGAGACTTCCATGTCCAGCTGTTTATTTGCTACATAGGCAATGCTTCCTAAGTTAAAATGAGCGGGTAATGTCCAACAGCTTGTGGGCAGCAGCCAAATTGGGCATCAGGGATGAGCCTTTTATATCCAACAGGTTGCTGGATATGAAAGGCTCAGCCTTGATGCTCAATGTGGATGCTGCCCACAAGCTGCTGGCCATTGACCGTTCATTTTAACTCAAGAAGCTTCGCCTAGGAAGCCGACAACCAAATGTGGGAGGAAGACTAATTACGGTTGTCAATGTGGTTGATGCCCATGTGATGTCGGCCAATTCTATGTCTAGTGCTCAGGAATTGGCCAACAACACGTAGGCAGCACTACCACAAAAGCACACTATCTTGCCTTCATGTTACTCGTCACAGTTCACGTTGTAGATATCCAACTAGATATCAACAAAGTGAACTGTGCCTAGTAAGTTGGAGGCACCATCGAGGTAGGGGTCCAGCTCAGATATATTACATTGGACCAAACCTAACTTATCCCAACTGCACCAGCAAGACAACAGCAAAATCACCAAGATATGAACAAAGTGGACCATGAATGGTACAATGGATGAGAGCAGTCTCTGTCAAGCGTCTGAAGTCCCAACTAGCCTTGATTGTACCCCAGAATGCTTGAATGCTTGGGCATCTGGGATGAACCCTCTACGAAGGTTAATCCCTGATGCCCAATCTGGTTGCTGCATACAAGCTGTTGGCCAATTCCTGAGCACTAGACATAGAATTGGCAGACATCACCCGGACATCAGCCACACAGAACAGCAGGAATGAGACTTCCATGTCCAGCTGTTTATTTGCTACATAGGCAATGCTTCCTAAGTTAAAATGAGCGGGTAATGTCCAACAGCTTGTGGGCAGCAGCCAAATTGGGCATCAGGGATGAGCCTTTTATATCCAACAGGTTGCTGGATATGAAAGGCTCAGCCTTGATGCTCAATGTGGATGCTGCCCACAAGCTGCTGGCCATTGACCGTTCATTTTAACTCAAGAAGCTTCGCCTAGGAAGCCGACAACCAAATGTGGGAGGAAGACTAATTACGGTTGTCAATGTGGTTGATGCCCATGTGATGTCGGCCAATTCTATGTCTAGTGCTCAGGAATTGGCCAACAACACGTAGGCAGCACTACCACAAAAGCACACTATCTTGCCTTCATGTTACTCGTCACAGTTCACGTTGTAGATATCCAACTAGATATCAACAAAGTGAACTGTGCCTAGTAAGTTGGAGGCACCATCGAGGTAGGGGTCCAGCTCAGATATATTACATTGGACCAAACCTGACTTATCTCAACTGCACCAGCAAGACAACAGCAAAATCACAAAGATATGAACAAAGTAGACCATGAATGGTACAATGGATGAGAGGAGTCTCTGTCAAGCGGCTGAAGTCCCAACTAGCCTTGATTGTACCCCAGAATGCTTGAATGCTTGGGCATCTGGGATGAACCCTCTACGAAGGTTAATCCCTGATGCCCAATCTGGTTGCTGCATACAAGCTGTTGGCCAATTCCTGAGCACTAGACATAGAATTGGCAGACATCACCCGGACATCAGCCACACAGAACAGCAGGAATGAGACTTCCATGTCCAGCTGTTTATTTGCTACATAGGCAATGCTTCCTAAGTTAAAATGAGCGGGTAATGTCCAACAGCTTGTGGGCAGCAGCCAAATTGGGCATCAGGGATGAGCCTTTTATATCCAACAGGTTGCTGGATATGAAAGGCTCAGCCTTGATGCTCAATGTGGATGCTGCCCACAAGCTGCTGGCCATTGACCGTTCATTTTAACTCAAGAAGCTTCGCCTAGGAAGCCGACAACCAAATGTGGGAGGAAGACTAATTACGGTTGTCAATGTGGTTGATGCCCATGTGATGTCGGCCAATTCTATGTCTAGTGCTCAGGAATTGGCCAACAACACGTAGGCAGCACTACCACAAAAGCACACTATCTTGCCTTCATGTTACTCGTCACAGTTCACGTTGTAGATATCCAACTAGATATCAACAAAGTGAACTGTGCCTAGTAAGTTGGAGGCACCATCGAGGTAGGGGTCCAGCTCAGATATATTACATTGGACCAAACCTGACTTATCTCAACTGCACCAGCAAGACAACAGCAAAATCACAAAGATATGAACAAAGTAGACCATGAATGGTACAATGGATGAGAGGAGTCTCTGTCAAGCGGCTGAAGTCCCAACTAGCCTTGATTGTACCCCAGAATGCTTGAATGCTTGGGCATCTGGGATGAACCCTCTACGAAGGTTAATCCCTGATGCCCAATCTGGTTGCTGCATACAAGCTGTTGGCCAATTCCTGAGCACTAGACATAGAATTGGCAGACATCACCCGGACATCAGCCACACAGAACAGCAGGAATGAGACTTCCATGTCCAGCTGTTTATTTGCTACATAGGCAATGCTTCCTAAGTTAAAATGAGCGGGTAATGTCCAACAGCTTGTGGGCAGCAGCCAAATTGGGCATCAGGGATGAGCCTTTTATATCCAACAGGTTGCTGGATATGAAAGGCTCAGCCTTGATGCTCAATGTGGATGCTGCCCACAAGCTGCTGGCCATTGACCGTTCATTTTAACTCAAGAAGCTTCGCCTAGGAAGCCGACAACCAAATGTGGGAGGAAGACTAATTACGGTTGTCAATGTGGTTGATGCCCATGTGATGTCGGCCAATTCTATGTCTAGTGCTCAGGAATTGGCCAACAACACGTAGGCAGCACTACCACAAAAGCACACTATCTTGCCTTCATGTTACTCGTCACAGTTCACGTTGTAGATATCCAACTAGATATCAACAAAGTGAACTGTGCCTAGTAAGTTGGAGGCACCATCGAGGTAGGGGTCCAGCTCACATATATTACATTGGACCAAACCTGACTTATCCCAACTGCACCAGCAAGACAACAGCAAAATCACCAAGATATGAACAAAGTGGACCATGAATGGTACAATGGATGAGAGGAGTCTCTGTCAAGCGGCTGAAGTCCCAACTAGCCTTGATTGTACCCCAGGATGCTTGAATGCTTGGGCATCTGGGATTAACCCTCTGCGAAGGTTAATCCCAAATGCCCAATCTGGTTGCTGCACACACGCTGTTGGCCAATTCCTGAGCACTAGACATAGAATTGGCAGACATCACCCGGGCATCAGCCACACAGAACAGCAGGAATGAGACTTCCATGTCCAGCTGTTTATTTGCTGCATAGGTAATGCTTCCTAAGTTAAAATGAGCGGGTAATGTCCAACAGCTTGTGGGCAGCAGCCAAATTGGGCATTAGGGATGAGCCTTTTATATCCAACAGGTTGTTGGATATGAAAGGCTCAACCTTGATGCTCAATGTGGATGCTGCCCACAAGCTGCTGGCCATTGACCGTTCATTTTAACTCAAGAAGCTTCGCCTAGGAAGCCGACAACCAAATGTGGGAGGAAGACTAATTACGGTTGTCAATGTGGTTGATGCCCATGTGATGTCGGCCAATTCTATGTCTAGTGCTCAGGAATTGGCCAACAGTTCGTAGGCAACAGCTATATTGGGCATCAGAGATTAACCTTCTTTACTCAAGCACCCATGGGTACTATCAAGGCTAGTGGGGACTTCAGCATCTTGAGAGAGACACAAGGTGCCATGATGAACTGAGTGGCCAAGGCAAGCAGATGCAGTAATGCTGATGAGGCGTAATATCCCATGCTTCAACATAGTGCAATGGCTTTTAAGCGTGTAACAACACGGGTGCTTGTAAGATAGCCAACATTCTCTAGGCAGTGGGAAAGGTGTGTGTGGGGGGAACTTGGGTGATTCCGTCATATCCAGTTGGTTGTTGGCTGCCCAGGTGAAGCTTCCTGAGTTAAAAGCTCGGGAAATGGCCAACAGCTTGTGGGCAGCAGCCAAATTGGGCATCAAGGATGAGCCTATAATATCCAACATGTTGCTGGATATGAAAGGCTCATCCCTAATGCTCTATTCGGATGCTGCCTACAGACTGGTGGCCATTACCCACGCATTTAACTCGGGAAACTTGGCCTAGGCAGCCAACAACCAACTGGGGGATGAGGTCTCATTCCCAATGTTCAATGTGGTTGACGCCTAGATGATGTCTACCGATACTATGTCAAGTGCTTAGGAATTGGCCAACAGCACGTAGGCAGCAGCCAGATTGGGCAACAGGGATTAACCTTCCATACTCAAGCGTTCTCAAGCACTCAACCATAATCAAGCACTCAAGCATCCTCGGGCATACACAAGCACTCAACACCCCAGTGAGGAACGACACCTACCCAGCAAGCCAACATCTGGCGATGGCACCCGTGCAGTTGGTGGAGGCAAACATGTACAGGAGTGGTTGGTGGTCCGTGACCAGGGTAAAGTGGAGTCCAAAGTACTTCACTTCACCCTGGTCACAGACCACCAGCCACTCTTGTACATGTTTGCTTCCGCCACATGCACGGGTGCCCTCGCCCGAAAGCATTATCAAGCACTCAAGCATACTCTAGCACTAGGGCATACTCGGGCATACTCAAGCATATTCAGAAACTTTAGCATTCCCTGGCATACTCAAGCATACTCGGGCATACTCAAGCATATTCAGGAACTTTAGCATACTCGGGCATACACAAGCATTATCAAGCACTAAAGCATATTTAGGAATATTCAAGCACTCAAGCATAATCAAGCAAACTTGTGAATACTCAAGCACTCAAGCATAATCAAGCACACAAGCATGCTCGGGCATACTCAAGCATAATCAAGGACACAAGCATACTTGGGCATACTCAAGCACTCAAGCATAATCAAGCAATCAAGCAGTCTCGGCATAACTCAGCACTCAAGCATAATCAAGCAAACAAGCAAACCTGGGAGTACTCAAGCACTCAAGCATAATCAAGCACACAAGCAAACTTGGGAGTACGCAAGCACTCAAGCATAATCAAGCACACAAGCAAACTTGGGAGTACTCAAGAACTCAAGCATAATCAAGCACACAAGCATACTTGGGCATAACTCAAGCACTAAGGCATAATCAGGCACTCAAGCATATTCAAGCACCACAAGTGTGCAGGTAGCAAGCAAGGAACCCTATAGCACTCATGGGTACGATCAAGGATACCAGGGACTTAAGCAGCTTGGCAGAGACTGCTCTCAGCCATGGCTACTTTGTTCATCATGGCAGACACATGGACATGATTGAAGAGGCCACCTGAGTGGCCAAGGCATGCAATTTCTAGTGCAAACGTATTTGTGCAGGCAGCAGGACCCTGAAGCACTCATGGGTACGGTCAAGGCTTGTGGGGACAACAGCAGCTGGAAATAGCATGATTATAGCTGTGGCTACATCTTTGATCACATCTATGTATCTGCCAGGATGAAAACAGTGCCCAAGACATGCAACATAAGTTATGCAGGAGCAACACCTCATGCTTCAACTGAGTGCAATGGCTTTTAAGCGTGGTATGGCATGGGTGCTTGTGAGACAGCCAACATTCTGTGTGCAGTGGGAGAGGTGGAGTAGGGGTGGGGGATCTTGGGTATATCCACGAGATCCAGATAGTTGTTGGCTGCCCAGGTGAAGCTTCCTGAGTTAAATGCCCATGAATCGGCCAACAGCTTGTGGGCAGCAGCCAAATTGGGCATCAGGGATGAGCCTTTTGTATCCAACAGGTTGTTGGATATGAAAGGCTCAGGTTGTTGGATATGAAAGGCTCGTCTCTGATGCTAAATGTGGATGCGGCCCACAAGTTGATGGCCATTCCCTGAACATTTAACTGAGGAAGCTTCGCCTAGGCAGCCAACAACGAACTGGACGTTGAAGTCTCGTTCCTGATGTTCAATGTAGCTGATGCACAGATGATGTCTGCCAATTCCAAGTCCACTGCTCAGGGGTTGGCCAACAGCTTGTGGGCAGCAGCCAAATTGGGCATCAGGGATGAGCAATTTACATCCAACGGGTTGCTGGATGTAAAAACACGCATCCCTGATGCCCAATGTGGATGCTGCTCACAGGCTGTTGGCCAATTCCCAGGCATTGAACTTGGGAAGCTTCACCTGGGCAGCCAACAACATCTGGACATGAAGGATATACGCAAGATCCCCCCCCCCCCCCCCCCCCCCCCCCACACACACACACACCACCACCACCACCCTTCCCACTGCCAACAGAATGTTGGCTGTCTGACTAACACCCATGTCACAACATGCTTAAGTGCCATAGCACTTAGTTGCAGAGTGAGATGTTGTGCCTCATCAGCATTACGTTTTCTCCATGTCCTGGCCACTGTTTTTATCCTGGCAGACACACAGATATGATAAAAGGAAGCCACAGTTATAAGAATGCTAATTATATGTTTCAAGCTCTGGGCTGTATGGTATAGTATTACCCAGTCAACAATCAAATGGGTCTGAAGTTCGAGCCCTGGCCAGGTTCACAAAATCTTAGATTCGCCGCCATGGAATAGATAGAGAACGTTCCTTCGTGCTGTAGCGCGGTAGTCCAAGCTCAGCACAGAGGGTCTGCAAAACCAATAAGCCCAACATGGTAGCTTTGTGCAGCATGTACACATGCATGAAAACGTGTGGGTAACCTCAATCTCACGCCTGTGGCATGACGTACTAATTTTCAATTTCCAGCATGCTATTTCAGGTTGCTGAAGTCCCCATTAGCCTTAACCGTACCCACAGGTGCTATAGGGTTCCTAGCTGCCAGCACAAATACGCTTGCATAGGACATCACAATTTCCCTCAACCTGCCCCATCCTTTAAACTTCCTTGCTCTCAACCCCCCATACTCTCCATCCCCCACCCCCACCCCTGCCCTCCAACCTGAAGTACCCTTCACCCCCCCCCTTGTTCTCCAACCTCCTTTGCCCTTAACCTGCACCAGCCTTGAAACTCCCTTGCCCTCAACCCCCAGAACCTGCCTTGCCCTCAACCTGCCCCAGCCTTGAAACTTCCTTGCTCTCAACCCCCCATACTCTCCCCCCCCCCACACACACCCCACCCCTGCCCTCCAACCTGAAGTACCCTTCAACCCCCCCCTTGTTCTCCAACCTCCTTTGCCCTTAACCTGCCCCAGCCTTGAAACTCCCTTGCCCTCAACCCCCAGAACCTGCCTTGCCCTCAACCTGCCCCATCCTTGAAACTCTCTTGCCCTCGACCCCCAGAACCTGCCTTAGCAGAGTAGAGGACCAAGTCATCTGGTCTAATCTTGATTAGCTTTGATGCCCCTCTGGATGCAAGCGATAGCTGGGCTCGCGGTTCTGCCTGGGATCCTGTAGAGACGATGAGCACCTGCGGGGGTCGAGGGTGTTGGGTTGGTTGGTTGGGGTTGGGAAAAATAATCCACTTCCACCACTTCTATCAATTCATCAGGTATAATGTTGATTCCCCTCTGGATGCAAGAGATAGCAGGGCACGCAGTTCTGTCTGGATTCCTGTAGAGACGATGAGAACCTGCAGGGGTCGAGGGTTTTGGGTTGGGTTGGGTTGGATTGGGATAAATTAACCACTTCCACCAAAAATACCACCAATAGCGGCACCACAGCAACGACGACTACAACCACGACTCTTGGTTAACAAAACAACCCTCACCCAATCTGCCTAGGATCCTGTTGAGACGATGAGCACCTGAGGGAGAGGGGGTACAAGAGAGCACCAGTCCCAAGGGCAAGACGGAGGCTGCCTTGCCCCCCCCCCCCCCCCCCCCCCCCCCCAACCCTTCACACACACACTTATCCCAGCCCCCCCTAGTCCCCAATGATTACCTTGTTGTACCTCTTTCTCCTAACCCAACTCCCCTTGAGTTCCTTCTTCCCCCCCCCCCCCCCCCCCCCCCTCTTCTTCCCCCCCCTGTGTTCCTTCTGCCCCCCCCCACACACACACACACACACAAACACACACAAACACACACACCTCCCTCTTCCTCCCTTACACCGAGTCTCTTGTCCCCCCCCCCCCCCCCCCCCCCCCCCCCCCCCCCCCCCCTCCCTCTTCTTCACCTCCCCTGAGTTTCTTGAAACACAACTTCAGGCTTCTCTGGTGGCCTTACACACACGCCTTACACACACACCACAATCCCAGACCCCCAATGATAACCTGGTTGGGGTCATTCGAGTTCAAATCCTCAACAAGGATAAGATCTTGGGTCCTCCTTCGAGTTCAAGTCCTCAACATTGCCCATTCGAGTTCAAGTCCTCAACACTGCCCATTCGAGTTCAAGCCCCAACACTGCCCATTCGAGTTCAAGCCCCAACACTGCCCATTCGAGTTCAAGCCCCAACACTGCCCATTCGAGTTCAAGTCCTCAACACTGCCCATTCGAGTTCAAGTCCTCAACACTGCCCATTCGAGTTCAAGCCCCAACACTGCCCATTCGAGTTCAAGCCCCAACACTGCCCATTCGAGTTCAAGCCCCAACACTGCCCATTCGAGTTCAAGCCCTCAACAAGGATAAGATCTTGGGGCCAGAAAGATGCCTTCCGAGCGTTGTCGGCCGCCTCTAGGTACGTGTTTAGACCAATCAAGTAGATCCCCCCCCCCCCCCCCCCCCCACCCACCCACACCCCCACCCACACACACAAAAACAGGCCCCCATTAATAAATAATTACCTTGTTGACGTCATACGAGTCCAAGTCCTCAACAGGGATCAGATCTGTGGGCGAGAAGGGTGCCTTCCCGTCTTTGTCAGCAGCCTCTAGGTACGTGTTCAGACTCATGCCAATGAAGCAGATCTTTCTTCCGGAAGCATCCGCAGCTTGCTTCACACTGTGCAAGCGGTGGATGTTGGATGCGAACTGCGTGACCACCACACGTCCCTTGCCGTGGTGGGCCATCACCTGGGGTAGGGTGGGGGGAGTTGTGTCAGGGTGGGTGTATGTGAGGGGTGGGGTGGGGTGGATTGTACGGTGTGCGGGGTGTGAGTGGAAGGGGGGGCTTACTTTACACTGTGTAAGCGGTGGATGTTGGATGCGAACTGCGTGACCACCACACATCCCTTGCCGTGGTGGGCCATCACCTGGGGTAGGGTGGGGGGAGTTGTGTCAGGGTGGGTGTATGTGAGGGGTGGGGTGGGGTGGATTGTACGGTGTGCGGGGTGTGAGTGGAAGGGGGGGCTTACTTTACACTGTGTAAGCGGTGGATGTTGGATGCGAACTGCGTGACCACCACACGTCCCTTGCCAAGGTGGGCCATCACCTGGGGTAGGGTGGGGGGAGTTGTGTCAGGGTGGGTGTATGTGAGGGGTGGGGTGGGGTGGATTGTACGGTGTGCGGGGTGTGAGTGGAAGGGGGGGGCTTACTTTACACTGTGTAAGCGGTGGATGTTGGATGCGAACTGCGTGACCACCACACATCCCTTGCCGAGGTGGGCCATCACCTGGGGTGGGGTGGGGGTGGGTGTAAGGGGCTTCACACTATGCAAGTGGTGGATGATGGATAGCTTATATAGCTTTTTAGGGCCATCTCAGGCAAAACGGTTTTCGTAGAGGCAACTTGGGCCAAAACGGGGTAAAAGGTAGCTATCGCTATATATACCAGGGGATAATTTTCCAAAAAGAGGTCAAAAGTAGCGATCGATATACAAAATAACGAAGGGGGTCGAAAGTAACGATATGTATATATACATATATATTTTTTTTTTTTTTTTTAATATATGTATACCCGAAAACAAATTCCTGGTGGCTTCATCGCCTTCTCAATCAATAATTATAATTAAGTTATAATTAAGTGAAGTTCTAATTAAGTTATATAAAGTTCTGATGTTATAATTAAGTTCTGAAGTTATTATTAAATTTATTATTGCCTCACCTTCTCAACCGGTGACTTCTCCACAATCTTCTCGCTACTGGTGATTTATAAATAATAAAGATATTGAATTTACTGGTAGGGGGTTCAAGATCCCGGAAGTTAGTATTAAGTTATAATTAAGTAACCAAGTTATTGTTCAGTTTTTATTAAGTTTAAAAGTTATTATTCAGTTATTATTGCCGCACCTCCTCAATCAGCGACTTCTCCACAATCTTCTCGCTACTGGTGATGTTCACATAATCCAGCTATTGTATTTGCTAGTATCTCCATAGGTGCCTAAGTCAGACCCTGAGTGATACGGATGGATTGAGCCTATGCCCTCAAGTCCAAAAACAATTATTTTTTGCTAATAAGTTGCCCAACCACATCAGTTCAACATACACATAATTCAGCTATTGTATTTGCTAGTAGGGGGTGCAAGATCCCGGAAGTTATCATTAAGTTATACTTAATACACATAAGTTGCCCAACCACAGTTAAGTTATACTTAATACGCATAAGTTGCCCAACCACATCAGTTCAACATGCACATAATTCAGATATTGTATTTGCTAGTGCTAGTGCAAGTGCTAGTGCTAGTGCAGTGCAGTGCTAGTGCAAGTGCTAGTGCAAGATCCCGGAAGTTATCATTAAGTTATAATTAAGTTCAAAAGTTATTTTTATGTTATAATTAAGTTAAAAAGTTGTTATTATGTTATAATTAAGTGAACAAGTTGTTATTAAGTTGGACAGTTATCATTGCCTCACCTTCTCAATCAGAGACTTCTCAACAATCTTCTCGCTACTGGTGCGGCCCGGGGACAGCACATTGGTGGAGTCACTCATCATCAATGTCACATTCTCCTTGCCTGTGGAGGTAGGAGGAAAACGTGTGCGAGTGTAGGTGGGTGTGAATGGTGATTTAGAAGGGTGGGTAGGTGGTAAGCAAGGGCATAACAGTGTGCGCGTAAGGGGTGGGGCCTTCTTTCGCCCCCCCCCCCCCCCCCCCCCCCCCCCCCTCTCCAACCCAGCCACACAGAACTCACTTAAGCTTATCACATATAGCCTAACTCGTACCAACCTTTCTATAATGACCCCTCCCACCTAACATTTCAAAAGGTCACACGATCGAACTTGTTAGCATCTTGTGGAATCTCCCCCTCCCCCCCCCCCCCCCTCACACACACCTAACATGTTGAATGCCTCACGATTAAGCTTGTAGCCATCTAGTGGAATACCACCACCACCACCCCCCCCTGCTGACACACACACACACCTAACATGTCGAATGCCTCACGATCAAGCTTGTAGCCATCTTGTAGAATCCCCCCCCACCCCCCAACACTTGCTCACACACACACACACACACCTAACACGCCAAAGGTCTCACGATCAAACTCGTTGCCATCTTCTTCATCTCATCGCCCCCCCCCCCCCACCCACATTAAAACCTCCCACACACACTAACCTTCCATGCCGAATATCTCACGATCGAACTCATTGCCGTCTTGTCTCATTCCCACCCCACCCCCACCCACCCCTCCTACACATACTGCCAAAACAACTCGTTGCCGTCATGTTGTATCCCCCCCCCCCCCCCCCCCACACACACACACACACACAATCACACAAACTCACCCAACATGTCAAATGTCTCGCGATCAAAGTCCATGCCGTCTTGTGGAGTCTCATCGATCTTCCAGTCACCAGTGTGGACTATGGTCCCGAATTCACTTCGCAGAACTAAGCCACAGCAGTCTGGGATGGAGTGGGTCACTCGAACTGGCTCAACCCTGGACAGAAGCAAAACGAATGGCTCTTCATGTAGGAGTGAGGGATTGAGGGTATGGTGGGATGAGGTGGTCCAAGGGTTGGGTGGAACGAGGTGGTTTGAGAGTTGGGAGGGATGGGGTGGGATGGTGAGGTGGTTTAAAGTTGGGAGGGATGGTTTAAGGTGGGTGAGGTGGTTTGAGGTGGGTGAGGTGGTTTGATGTGGGTGAGGTGGTGTGAGGTGGGTGAGGTGGTTTGAGAGTTGGGAGGGATGGTTTGAGGTGGGTGAGGTGGTTAGAGGTGGGTGAGGTCGTTTGATGTGGGTGAGGTGGTTTGAGAGTTGGGAGGGATGGTTCGAGGTGGGTGAGGTGGTTTGAGAGTTGGGAGGGATGAGGTGGGCAGAAGGAAGCATGAAGTATGAGTAGGCAAAATAAAGGCCCACCCCACCCCTAAAATGAGCCCCCACCCCACACCACACCAACCCCACCCCTTGAGAAGAACCAAACCCACATGAAAGGTTTGCCTTCAAATGTATCCTTTATCTGAAAGGTCCAAATGCGATCCAGGCTGTACAACCTTATCTCAGTCAGACGGCACAGCACCAGACGCACACGCATACACACAGTAATCACATACTAGCTACACACGTACCAACCTCCCTATAATGAGCACCCCCCCACACCCAACCACCCACCCCACCCTTGCCATGCACCACACCTACATAAAAGGTCCTGCCTCGAATTTATCCTTCATCTCAAAGGTGCGAAAGCGATCGGGGTTGAACAAGCTGAACTCTGTCAAACGGCGCTGCACTAGACGCATTACAAAGCTGCTTGCATAGATGGGTGTGTTGGGGTCCAAAGCAGGTACCACCTGAGGAGTGGCAAGTGAAAAGGGACTGTTAACTCATGTATCTGGTAGTGCAAAGGACCAACTCAGTTAGCAGGCGCTGCACCAGATGCATCACTAAGCTGCTTACATAAATGGGTGTGTTGGGGTCTTAAGCAGGTACCACCTGAGGAGAGGCAAGTGAAAAGGGACTGTTAACTCATTTATCTGGTAGTGCATGGCCCAGCTCAGTTAAAAGGCGCTGCACCAGATGCATCACTAAGCTGCTTGCATAAATGGGTGTGTTGGGTCCAAAGCAGGTAACACCTGAGGAGAGGCAAGTGAAATGAAGCGGTAAACTCGTGCATCTGGCCATGACATGGACCAACTTGGTTAACCGCTGTGGTAGCTTTGTCCAGGTAAAGTAGCAGCGCGTTCCCTACCGCAGCAAGACGGGTCACCCTTAATACCACGCCCCACAAGGCGTTATCATTAACTTGGTGTTTAGGGGGTTCTACGTTTTTAGGGGGTGCTACATTAGAGCCTTTGGGGGTTGCTTTGTGGGGGCCCAAAAACCTGCTGGGGATACCCTGAAGGCTATTAGGAGTCCGGTAAGACACTGATTCCAATCCTTAGAAAAACTGATCGTAGCAATTGATAAAACACCCACCCATGGCAAAGCTCCGATATGATCCTCATGACCGTGCGTGATGATGACAGCCTCGATCTTGTCCCTCCACGCGTGCAGGAAGGAGGTGTCGGGAAGGATCTTCTGCATACCCAGATCCGAGAAATCCGGGAACATGAGGCCTGCATCGATGACCACATAGCGGTCTCCAGCCCCCACCAGCATACAGTTCATACCAATCTCACCCAGGCCTCCGATAGGCAGGACGCGGAGGGGAGGACCGCCATCCGGGGGTGGGCCGGGGAAGACCCGGTCCATGATGTTGGTCAGGGAGGAACCGATGTGCTCCTTACCATCGCTAGAAAGACGGGGTCCTCGCCCTACAGGGGGCGGGGAAAAATAAGGGGGAATGGGTGGGGGTGGAGGGCGGGTAGGGTGGGAGAGGAGGGGGCAGGGCATGGTGGGTGGGCCGGAAAGACACGGTCCATGATGTTGGCCAGGGAGGAACCGATGTGCTCTTTACCATCACTACAAAGATGATTTCACCATTTCTTGTTTTTTATGGAGTGTAAGATTTGCTAGGGTTCTGTTCATGACTGCTTGTTTTACATGGAGTTTAACATTTGCTGGTGTTCAGTTCACAAGAGCTTGTTTTGATTGGAGTGTACGATTCGCTGGGTTTCGGTTCACCAGTGCTTGCTTAAATGGAGTACTTATGTTTGCTGGGGTTCAAATTCACCAATGCTTGTTTAATAGACTGCCTTTCCTGTTCCAAGGTAGGGTAAGTCCCGTTCTCCTGTTTGGCTACCCCTGGACAGTCCAAATACATACAAACATGGCATCCACTACTAGGTCAGTCAGAACAGTCCATGTACGTATCCCTGGCCGGGGTCAAGTCATCTATTTTATTTTCTGCTACAAGCAGCGGCTTCTAGCATCTCCCCTGGCTTGCTAAACAGCAAAACCTAAAGCAACGTAGTGCACATACAGAATTGACAGAAACATCATTCCTGTTAGGAGGTGCCCAAGCCGCCAAAATTGGCTGAAAAGCCAGTCAGGGGAGCTGCCTAGAAGCTGCTACTTGCCACTTGTGGCCACTTGTGGCAACCGACATGGCTTACAGAAATCTGAAAACTGGCTGCTCGTAGCTGAAAAGGAAACATATGGCTCACAGCAGCAGGTGCCCAGACCACCAAAATTGTACAAATGCCGATCATTTTTTTCTGAGAATGGGGCTACAATGGCATGATTAGTGGCTCTGTTTTAAGCTCATTTCCAGGTCATTCTGAGCACTTCATTTAGGGGGGAGGGGGGGGGGGGCAGCCCTCCTCAGTCTTCTTATTCCGGTACTGCACATGGAAGTTAGCAGAACATCGTAACAGTACAATTCAAATCTTGTCTAATCTACCCAATATATATATATATGATTAACCCTGGGAACCCGGAGTGACGTAGTTAAAAAAAAAAGAATCATCGATCCGAACCGAATGGCTCAGTGGCAGAGCAACCCTGGAGAAAGATCGCAGCAGGTGCAGGGTTCGAAGCCCCTTGAGTGCGCTTGGGCCCGTCGGGAGGGTCGTAGACCGGCACGGTAACTGGAATCTAGATGCGATGTCGGCTCGACCACCACATACTTACGATCCAGTTCCCTAAATCCCACCGTGGCACGTCCTTATAGGTCATTGTGACAATTCTTGGATGTTCAAATTTTCATGTTTATAAGATATCATTGCTCCTGCTATACAGTTGGGTATACAGATGCCTCAGCCAGTTTGTATGGACGTCACTCTGAGCATGATCATGACTTTGGACAACACAGTGGCAATTGAACAAAGCTTCACATCCTGCAGTGGTGAGGTCACGAGAAGGTGACGGGCTGTCCGCTACCCCCCCCACCCCCGACCCACCCCCCACACACAGCCATTTTGAATTGCATTTAGGGGTCAAACAGGTGCTGGTAGCACCCAGAAGGCTATTAGGATTGTCCTAGATCTGCATTAAGACGATTTTAACATTTCCTTCCGGAAACAACCCTGGTTCTAGCTCTGGGTCTTGCTGAGTGAGAGAATGTGCAGATGATACTGTAGACAAAACCATTAGCTACATCGGCGTATATCGCGTCAGAACAAATGCACATGTGCGAGCTCAAGTAGGGTTAATAGCAACCTGGCGAGTTACCTACCAGCCGAAGGCTACCAGTCCCAGTAGATGCCCACTAGCAAAGGTGCCAGGGTCATACATCGATACCGCTACGTGGATGGTGGTGATGGCCAAAATAGGTTTTCTATTCCCGGAAGCTTCAAACAAATTACGCAAGGTTTTGTGCGTCGCGATACATCAGGTGGCGCAGGGATGGTCTCTCTGCCGAAATGCACCCATGGGCTTGCAAACCGCATCAATAGCAAATGCTTGTTGCAACTGATGCATGATCGCGCGTAACTAGGAGCGTATGATGTGGCAGCCTGATGCAGTCGCCACGTAGGTCGTTTTCGGAGCACTGCCCAACTCATGCATAAGCAGTGATGACAGCACTTGCACTTATAATTAGGGCTGCGTTTTTCGTGGACCGGGCGGATGGGCGGCATCATAGGGATATATTTGAAGCGATGAAGCAATAGTTTGGAAGCACACGACGGAGACGAGGGTTGGTGGGACTATAAGAAGGCCGTGAGGTGATGATGGCATGGCATCCTAGATATAGAACCTGGATTATAGCATTTGGCCCCACTGGCGATATACATAGGCGTTGATGAGCTTGCATTGAGGTTTTCTGCCAGTTGTGCCGTCATGTGCATCATAGCATCACAGGACATGAGTTAGCTGCCTGCCACTTACTGCCTCTTCCACCGCGTCCACTGCGTCCACCGCGTCCACCGCTACGGCCGCCCCTGCCTCCTTCGCGGCCCTCAGCATAAACCACCAGATTAGATGGGGATGCACGAGTGGACTTCACTGGCCGAGAGGCAGCCATGATACAGCCGCTGCTGTTGCCGCCCCAGGCGCGCGAGCAGTCTTTCAACTTGACCCCCGGACAGCCATAGGCTTGCATATTTTGTAAAGAAGGAGATGAGACAGGGAGGAGATCGACCGAAGAGGATCGTGCAATTGAAGAACTATTGGTCCATTCCTGTACTACTTATATGGATAAAATGTCGCGCCGCTCAGCTACACCGCCAGGATTCATCTACTTTCCGATTTCCGAGCTTGCGAGGAGCCAGCCAGTTGCCCTGTGCGCGTCAAGCTCATCGCCCTACCCTGCTGCTTATTAACCTTTCGAATCATGAGTGTCCATTAGAGCCTACCATGGCGACAATTTGCAGAACCGTCCACATAAACCGAACCACGTTGTTTCGCCCCTTATCCTCGTGGGATTCTGCCCCAAAGCCACTTCTCGTGTCATTTTCACTCTTGCGCAATCTCACGTTCACAGTCCACGTCGAGTGCATCGAACATTGATTCCAAGACATGTGCTGTGGTAAGTAGATTATTGCAGTGGTGCTGGTTTACACTCCTGTGCTATCTAATAAGCTGGACAGATCAGTCTAAATAGCTAGATACAAACAAACAAGAGGCAGGACGAAAGAGACAAAAAAACAGGCAGGAGGTAAAGCAAGCAGGAGGCAAGCAAGGCAACAGGGAGGAAGCAGGAGGCAAACAAACATGGGGTAGGAGCATGTGCACAAACCTATTGGGTAGTTCTACCAACTGGGGTGCAAACTTTGGGGGGTAGAATCCTGGCATCCTAGGGTCCTAGAATGAAGGACCCGGTAACAACCCATACCATGATGGGGACCCCTCCCTGTGATACAGGTAGATTCCTACAATCCATGCTAGTGCCCTGCATATGGCATTTGGTGATAGGGCACCTGAGATATTGTTACCAACAACATCAACATCACCAACATCATCGTTAACATCGTCATCCTCAACGTCATCATAATTTCATCATTATCATCCTCATCATCATAAACATCATCATTAACATCATGATCATCAAAAAAAATCATCATCATCATCACCTGAACAAATAGTACCATCATGAACGTCATCATTAACATCATCATCATCATCATCATCATCATCATCATTATCATCAGCAACATCATCATCAGAAATATCATAAATTATTCGTCCTCATCATCATCACCATCATCATCAATTATTCATCATCAATTATTCGACATCATCATCATCATCAATTATATTATTATCATCCTCATCATCATCAACATCAACATCCTCATCAATTATCATCATACACAGTAGTAGCATTATCATCAACATCACTAGGGCAGTGAGCCCATTGTACTAGCATCAAGTGCTTATCATGGGCAAGCATGACACGTACACCCGACGACTCCCCTCCTCGTGACATGGCAACATGAAGTTGGCCTCTTTTTTTTGTTTAAGGACTTGCATCCCAGGAGGTGGATCTCCCGACACAAACCAGCAACCCCGTGTGAGATAACAGGCTGTAGCAAAAACACTTTCTTGAAAGGTTGGCCTTGCGCTTTGTCGACTGTCGCAGAAAAAGCAGAACGAATTGGGAGCAGCCATCGAGTGAAGGTGAAGGGCAGACCATTTATTGTAGCGTTAGTCTAATGTGACGTATAACGGTGTAAGCACAGCGCCAACATGTGTCCCTCTGACAATTTCTGCCTGAATTAACCTATTAGTCATAAACACCGCCAACATGTGTCCCTGTGACGATTTCTGCCTGAATTAACCTATTAGTCATATACTCACAGGAGTGAACAAAAACTGTATCACGTACGGACAGAGCCCCCACCCCTTTCTACCACCAACCAAGACACACAGACACAGAGACCCCCCCCCCCCCACACACACACACCCCACACACACACCCTAGACACACACACCCCACACACACCCCTACCCCACCCTCTCCACCCCGCATGTGCAGGGCTCGTTGCACATCGGAGTCAGGAAGGGCTTACTAGCTTAGTCAGATGTACCAATGAGCCTTTTTTTTGTGTAAGGACTTTCACCCCAGGAGGTGGGTCTCCCAACACAAACCAGCGGCACGGAGGATTCAGTTTGAATGGTGGTGCCACTCCTACAATATGCAAAGTAGGCGCACTGTTGTGCCGATGGAAGCCTCTCCTCCACACACAAGCCACAAACATTATTAAAAAATGAAGTCAAAAGAGACAGTGGATGTGACTGTTGGAGGGTAGAAGGTGCCCACCCACCCACTCATATTTCCATCCCCATCCACATTAGGTGGCTTGTCATCGTGTACTGTTGCCATGATCATCCCCATCACATGGACACTTAAGTGGGCGATAGCCACTACACACATGTACATGCAACACCATTACCAACCACCCCCTGCATGTATCCCCCCCCCCCCCCCCCCCCCCCCCCATACACACACACACATACACATACATACACACACATACACACACACATACACACACATACACAAAAAAGCAGTTTGATTCCTGCAAAACGGACACAGCGTTGTAGACATCATTGCTATGCCTGTCAGGTTTGTCCGAGCTGAGAGGGCAGGGAGAAAAATCAGGGAGCAGATTGGGCGCAGCATCTCGCAAGCGGACCCTTCCCCCCCCACCCACACATTAATCCAAGAGCAGCTCAGTTCCTACAAAGCAGTCCTTTGTTATAATAGTAACTAGTTTGTGTCCCTCGTTCTTTTGTCCCCTAGTCTTTTAGTCTTTTGTATTCGGATCTTTTGTCTTATCGGACTTTTGGTCCCAGTTCTTCAGTCTTCTTCTGTGGTTTTCTTCCTTGGTCATATAGGGCTAGGTTTTATCAGATGTTCCCTTTCCTGGTTCCTCCCTGTGTAAAAAAAAAAAAAAAGACACAGCGCTGTAGGAATAAATGCGGTGCCCAACAGCTATGCCCGCGCTGGAATGGAAGGGCAGGGGGAAACAGCAGGGAGCAGCTGCCAGTCAGAGCTGACTCGTCGATACCTTAGGGAACAATCTGCATGACGCGAGTGGATTACTGAGCGAAATTGTAGGGCATCGATACCGCCAGCGAGTAGAAGGGCACACATTGGGTTGGGTTTTCGAAAAATGTCAGACATCGGACTTTGTATCTCAAATTGGGCCTGAAATCTGAGAATCCTGGGAGAATGCTGGGAGATTTGCCCTGAGAACAAGTACGAAGTCTTACCTCTGAGCCCAATTCATCCCCTGAAATTCTATAACACTGTGTGCTCTTGTTTATGAGATGCCTTAGTTGCAGGTCCTAGAGCTCAGATTAACTGATTAGGTGATGATTAAATGAGTTGATGTTTACATTTGCATGTATTTACGTAGCAGTTCTGATGATGATGCTGTTTATAGTACTTCTGTTTATGATGATGCTGTTTATAGTACTTCTGTTTATGATGATGGTGCTGTTTATAGTACTTCTGTTTATGATGATGCTGTTTATAGTACTTCTGTTTATGATGATGCTGTTTATAGTACTTCTGTTTATGATGATGGTGCTGTTTATAGTACTTCTGCTTATGATGATGCTGTTTATAGTACTTCTGTTTATGATGATGGTGCTGTTTATAGTACTTCTGTTTATGATGATGCTGTTTATAGTACTTCTGTTTATGATGATGGTGCTGTTTATAGTACTTCTGTTTATGATGATGCTGTTTATAGTACTTCTGTTTATGATGATGCTGTTTATAGTACTTCTGTTTATGATGATGGTGCTGTTTAAAGTACTTCTGTTTATGATGATGTGTTTTGATGATGATGATGGTGCTGTTTTTATTGATGTTGATGATGGTGTTTATGATGACGTTCACGATGAGGATGTTGTTGATGAAGGTGTTGATGTTGGTTTTTACGATGCTGATTATAATCATGATGATGATGATGAATTATGGTGTTTATTACATTACATTACATTATATGTTAAAGTCTACTTGACACCGCGAGGGTGTATGAGACTCTGTGCTTTAGATTATGATGTTTATGATGTTGTTATGTTGAATTATGGTGCTTTTGAATTATGATGGTGATGGTGGTGATGATGCTGTTTCTGATGATGATGATGTGCGTGATGATGATAGGCGGCAGGCAGTTTGTTCGCTCCCGGCCATTGAAATTGAAATTGAAATTGTTACATCCGTGTAGAACCGTTACTCACAGGACGTGAAGTTAAGGACACCATAGCGTAAGCCTGAGGTAGCTATAGTCACCGTAGGACCATCTCAGTAAAAAGAATTACCACCGATGCCTGAACAGCAGGCACCGTAGCCCCATCATGCCAGTGCAGCTTAATACGGGGGTTTTTCACCCCGGTTGGGAAGCACCGACACAATGCAGCTGGTAAGACAAAACCTGAGAGGGAGGACGGTCTGTGTGCTAGTCCCCGGGTATCGACCCGGGGTGTGCTTCCATAAAGCGTCTGCACTGTAAAATACTCTGAAAGCTAGTAATGGTGTGGGAGTGGACTGTGTCCGCCAGTTTGAGGGCACATGATCTCTGAAGTCCAAGAGTGGTCATAGAAGTCAAAAAAGAGGTAGGAATAGTACCAGTTGTACCAACGGTAATAACTTCATAGTGAACAAGGTATCCAGCCGATCGAAGGCCATTTACTAATTCAACATGCTGGGCATGTTTGGTAATAAACTTAGTAGCATGGTTAGTATCAGAGCAGTATCCAAGCTCAAGAACCCAGAGTTCTTTATCAGACATACAGGTAGGAGAGTCTATGTCAGGTAGGACGGCAAGATCAGGTCTCATCCTCTTCCAATCCGCTAAAGTAATAGTGGAGGGGCGTAACCAGTCAGGGAGGCGTTTGCCCAGGACCCCCCTGGGGAGGTCCTCTTCCTTGCCAGCGTCCATGATCATTCTGCGAGATCCCAGGGCTCCTGTGCAAATGGCCTTGTGGATGAGTCGCACTGCGGCGTCATGTCTCTTGATGTAGAGTCCCTTGAAAGTCCGGTGTGTGCAGCCCGCCAGGATGTGGCCCGCTCCGTCCTCACAGGTGTGGCAGATGGGGCATAGGGACTTCGTGGGTGGGTGAGTACTGGTAATATAAGGAAGTTTCCAGCGGAATGCAAGTTTACGGTTCCACAGTCTACCCCAGCGGGCTTTAAGGATGTGGAATTTAGTTTTATGCTGGATAAGGGTTGAGGTCCAAAATTTGTTACTTGCTTGAGGAAGTTGGTGGGGGGTGTTGTCAGCCCAGGTGGTTGCATAAATCCCTTTAAGAGGGTGTTGACCAAGGTGGCAGCTAGTGGGTAGGTTAGAGGTGATACCTTGTGTAAGGTTAGGTGCTAGGATGCGTGGGGGAATATCTCCCATGGGTGTACGAGGAGGTTGAACTGTAGGCCAGTAAACATTGTGGCGGGGGATTTCCCCAGTGTTATCAGTAAAATTAGTTGAGGTAGGGTGCTCAGCTGCCTTGCGTGCCAGAGTGTCTGCTCTGTCATTTCCAAGGATACCTGTGTGGGAACGGACTTTACAAAGGGTGGTGTGTGAGCCATGCAGGATGCGTTGAATGAGGTGTTTTTGAATTGATTGCAGTAATTCAGTATGGATGGAACGGGTTGTTGTGGTGGGGTCATGAATCATTTTTTTATAATTTGAAGAGAGCAGAGGCTGTCTGTATGAAGGGTAAGAGATTTGTCATAATCAATGTTGAGAAGGGCTTGGTGGATGGCTACCAGTTCTGCCCGGTTGTTAGTTTTGGTGGCCCCTATTCCCCCAGGGTTGATGGTGTAGCTTTGTCCTGCAGCCGGGACATATACTGCAGCACCTATTTTGCTAGGGTGACCTGGTTTACCTTTTAGTAGGCTACCATCTGTGTAGACCTGGAGGCCAGAGGAGGGGGTAGCAAGGTAAAAACAAGGGTGGGTAATGGTAAGAGGAGAAGGAGGAGGGTGCTGGTGGAGTGGAGGTTGCCAGGGGTTTTTAGCAAGTGATTTAAGTTTCCGAGGGTAGGTGATGACAATGTCAGTGAAATTAAGTGTGGGAGGTGGTGTGATAGTAGAGGGCTCCCAGGACGAGGAGAGGCTTTGCATGTAGTATGTCCATTGGTCAATAAAATCTGGGAGTTTAGAAAAGTAAGTCTCTTGGCTGTGAGGGTTGCAAATAAGAATGAGGTGTAATTTTTTAGTGGAGGGTGGGGTGTGAGATTTGCTGCCAAGCCAAATTTAAGAGGTAGTATAAAATTCAGACTGTGGTCTGGAGTCAATGTAGTGAATCCAGGAGTGATGGAGGAGAGTTTTGGAAGGGGCAGCAAGGTCGTCAGGGAGGAGCATCAGGGTGCAGGTAGGGCTGAGAGTATTTTCAGCATGGTCAGCACTGGCTAGAGCCCACCTTAGAGCTTGGTGTGCTTGTGTGGTGGAGTCGAGAATGTCCACCAGTGAGCCCCCAGTCTAGATGGTAAGAAAGGGGTCTTGGTTGGAGCCAAAGAGCTGGTCAGCAGGGCTGGTAGAAGAGAAGCTGGTGAGGCTTTGGTCGTAGCTAAGAGGATTGGAGGTACGATGGTGAGTAATGCCCAGAGCAGCTGCTGCTTGGTAGAGGAAGGGAGACAGAATGTTAGTGGCAGCAGGAGCAGCTCTGTATCTGGTGAAGAGGGCAGCTAAGTCAGTGTGGTATGTTCCTCCTTGGGTCAGTTGGTTCCATTTGGTAGGGTGGTGATTTTTAAAGTGGTCATAGTTTTGTTTAAGAGAGGTGAGCCTGTCGTTGGGAATGTGCCCAAGACAGTGACCTGTGGGGTTATAAAGATATGAAGCGTTGGTATGTGTGTGTGTGGATTGGTCATCCAAAGTAGTGAGGATGCCTGTTTGTATAGTGTAGGCTGAGGGTGGTTGAATGTCCCAATCTGTGTGTGTCAATGTGCAAAAGTTTGTGTACCAGGTTATGATTGTCAGCATTAAATCCTGGGGAGATGGCCCATTGGCCTTGTTGCTGGAGGTTAGTGAGGTGGATGTCCTTCCTGGGGTTGAGGTGTATGGTTACCGGAGGAGTGGTTTTAAAGATGTGGGTTAATTGGTCATATGCTGGTTGTCCCACCAGTTCAACAAGGTGAGCCGCATGGTGAGATTGAGGTTTCCAATGTATGGTGGAGGTAGTGGAGGTAAGAGGTGTGCAGTGGTGGATGCTGTATCCCATGCGTGTGTAGGAGTTGATATGGGCGTTGTGCATGATGGTTGGGGCCCATTGGACGTGGACAACGGTGGTGGTGGAAAGTTTGTCGTCGCTGTAAGAGCGCTTGCCCCGCCAGCTCGTAATGTGCAGGGCTCTGTACTGAGATCCGTAAGTAAGGTGAAGCAGGCGCGCCGGTGGTGCAGGTGCGCTGCTGTCGGGGAATGTCATGGCCTCGCGGATCCTGTCAGGGTGCGAGGTGGAAGTTATTTTATATGCGCGGTAGAATTTGGAGGAGGAGGAGTGTCGGATCCAAGATTTGCACAAGTAGTGGCGTGCTGACCAGGTGGCGTCACTGTTGGGGCAGCCCCAGGCTTGGTGCGCGTGACTTCCTGCGATCTGCGTGGGCCACGCCCACCATTGGTTTCCTTCCAGGTCCCCATTGGGGTCCGCCTCGTAGTCTGCATCAGTAACGGTGGCGTGAGGTTGGTAGCGCTGGGTGAGTGGGGTGGAGGATCCGATAGGAGCAGGGAATTTAACGTTGTCGGTCGTGTTCTGCGAAATTGCGTAGCCAGGCGCAAGTTGCCTGTGGGAAAGGGGGAGTGGGTCCGAGTGAGTTGGAGGAATGGCGGTTTGGAGGGAGGAGAGGTGTGCGGTGAGGCGGTTCAAGGATCGTTTGTGGTGTTTAGTAATTTTGTGTAAAGTAATAAGAGAGAGGTCTGTAGTACTGATAAGATGGGTTCCCATGGGGGTGACCAGGTCGTGGTATGAGTAGATGTCCAGGTCGTGGAAAGGGGTCATGAGTGAGACAGGGATTGCCTGTGGTGGAAGAGGGAGAGAGTGTATGTTAAGTTTGTCAAGAAGTTCTATGTCATTCCAAGAAATTGTTATGTCAGATTTTTTAATAATTTCCAGCTGGCGGGCTAGGGACATAAATTTAAGTTGCTTGCGGGAGAGAGAGAGAGGATCTAGAGTGGTCATGGTGGAGGTTGATTTGTCAAGAAGAGCCCTGGTGAGAATTCCCAGGTGACCTTGGTCGTTCATGGACTGGGTGAGGGCTGTTGCAGTAATCTGAGTATATTCAGTGAGTAGAGAGGGAACCCCTAGTCCTGCCTCTGTTTTGGGGAGGTGGAGTGCTCTTGTCGGAAAGGATCTAGGAAGGGAGCAGCAGAATTTAACTGTTTTTAATACTGCTCTGTCAATGACATGAATATCGGTTAGTGAAAAGGGAGCTGCTATCATGGGGTATTTAATAGCTGCTCTGACACATTGTGAGATTATTCGTAGACATTGGGTGGGGGTTGCCCTATTTTTAGCTTTAGTGAGGATGCTCAAGCCTTTGTTGTGGATGGTTTCAATAGTAGAGTGAAGTTGAGTTTTCCAATTTAAGGTAAGTGAGATGTGAACCCCCAGGTATTTATAGGCTTGGTCTGGCGGCTGGTAGGTAGCATAGGAATTACCTAAAGGAATTTTGTCTAGCCTTTGTTAGAGAGTGTTGTTGTGAGTGGGTTGTGAGGGATGTGATTTGTGGAGTATGCCACTAACCACACATTTAGTGGCGTTAAGAGGAATGCCCGACCAGATACTAAAAGTTTGAACTTTACCACATTGGATGCGAAGGTCCTCTGAGCTGCCGGTTAGGACGGCAATGTCGTCAGCATACCCCAAGCTGCTAGTGAGGTTTTCATCTGCTGTTGTGGAGGGTAGGGATGCTGCTCTGTATCCTCGTCCTCCAGAACGGAGCCATCTGTGTAGGGGTTCTAGAAAAATAATGAAGAGTAAGGGGGAGAGAGTGTCTCCCTGGATAGTGCCCCTAGTGATGGGGATAGGGGAGCCAGATGTATTGTTAAGGAGGATATGTGTAGTAGAGTTTGTGTAAATTCCTTTAATTGTATCTATAGTATCATGGGTATAACCCAAGCTGTGCATAATGCAGAGAAGTTTTTGGTGATCAATCATGTTGAAGGCAGAGCTAAAGTCAAAGTAGGCAGCATAAAGGTCCTGGTGGAAGAGGGCAGCATCCTCAATGTTGTGGAGAAGGGTCAAGAGTTGTCTATAGGTACTTTTGTCTTTTCTGAAACCTTCTTGGCAGGCACTAAGAATGTGATTGGTTTCAGAGTAGGTAGTAATAGTGTTGGTAACAAGAGAGGTCCAGAGTTTGGCTACAGCATTGTTAAGGCCTATTGGCCTGTCATTTTGGGGTAAGCAAGGATCTGATTTTTTGTAGAGCATGACTGTGTGGGAGATTTTCCAGCAGTCTGGTGTTTCTCCCAGGATCCATACTAGCTGCATGAGTTTGTGTATGGTGAGGTGCATTTCCTGTGGGAGACACATAAGTAGTTCATTAGGTATGCCGTCTGGGCCTGTGGCTTTGTTAGTGGAGAGTTTCCTGATGCAGTCATCATAGGTGGTTGAGGAGGAGAGATAGGTGTAAGGGGAGGCAGTGGTTTGTATAGAGTTGGCTGGAGTTTCAAGGTGGTATTTGTCTGTGTGTGTTTCCCATGGAGGGGGAGTGGCATGTTGGGTATAGTCATTTAAGATGGGTGGTGTGGGTGGTGACATAAGTTTACCCATGTGTTTGGTCAAAACTTCCAGGAGACCCTGGGTACTGGTGCTAAGTGTGCTTGAGGATGCATCCAGTAGGGCAGTGGGTGTGTGTGTAATTTTCAGGAGAGAAAATATACCTGTGAGTTTGTCGTGCCTGTGTGCTGAGGCGGCGTCTGAATTTCTTGATGGAGGCAGTTGCTCTCTCCTCTTTGAGTGCAGCCTGCATGTGACGTAGTTCTGTAATACTTTGTTTAATATCAGCAGTTAGGGAGAGGCAGTAGTCAAGGAGGAGTAAGTTTTGTAGGTGCTGTTGTATTTTAATTTTAGTGGTAGGTGAGTATGTGCCTGCCGTATGAGGTGTGCTTCTGAGCTCCATGTATTGTTGTTGGTCAAGGTGATTGGAGGCTGTTCGAAGTGCTTTAATGTGTTTAATATGGTAGTTAAGACGTCTGTAGGTTTTAGCAGTTTGTCTGGGCAAACAAATGCCTGGTGTGCTAGACTTAATGGGGCAGATGTCAGTCATGATGGAAAGAGCTTGGTGAAGAGTTATCATGAGATGATCTGCCATGCTGTTAAGATTTTCTGGCATGGTGGCTGTGAGTTCTTGTCTAATAGATTGGATGTGTGCAGATGTTTCATCTTCTCCCAGTAAAGTTTGTGCTATAGTCCAGGCTTTATTTATGTTGATGTGGCTGTGTTGAAATTGATGGAGACATTTATTTGAGATTGCCTCTCTGGCTTTGGCCATGTCCTGTTGCTTGAGAGGGAGTTGCAGTTGGGGTGTTGGATTGTGAGGTGGTGTGTCAAGGTTGGGAGGAGGAAAGAGAGAGGAGGTAATTTGTTGTTCCAGGGTCAAGTGGTCAAGTGTGTCTCCCATTTGGTGTGCGGTTTCTGTCACCATGGTTGCAGGTGGGGGGTTGATGAGAATGATGTCATCTATCCTGCTGCTGTAGGAGGTGTTGTCTGAGTAAGTATGGGGACGTGGTGATGTTGGATGTGAATTGAATATTTATTAAGATGCTGGTATTGAGGCTGGTCCTCCAGGTGATGGACTGTATTGCTTCTATCAGTAAGGTAGTAAGCTGCATTCAGTCTCCCCCTGCAATATAGTGGTGAGAGGGGTTCTGGGATATGATTAGTGGATGTGTCATAGATGCGGGCTCTTTTGGCAGGATCATGGCCGGGCACTGTAGACACCTAGAATGTGAGTATGTTGTTAATAGTGATGAGTGAGATGACCAGCTATGTCAGTGGGGATTTATGTTTAATTAGGTGTGCAGTAAGAGTCTTTTGATAAGTGTGATGACTCCAGCTGAGGCGGGTAACAATGTTGTCTGCATGTGTAGCTTGCTTAATGGTTTTGCTGCTGTGATGAAATTGTAGTCAGAGAGGTCTTGTTTGATCATATTAATTATGCCTGTATTGTTGGAGGGTGAGTTTTGTTTCGGTGAGAATAGCAATGTCTGGCTCATTGGTTCGAATATGGTCATTGAGTGTTTCCCAGGATGAGAAGATGCCTCTGCGTTGGAAGTGATAATGTTAGTGAGATAGAGTGCAGTTTGCTGTTGTTTGAACAGGGTGGGAAGTAGTAGGAAGTGATTTTAATTCTTTTGTTGGAAGGATTTTGTGGTGGGGTCTGGGAGAGCAGGTTTCTTGGTAGGAGGTTCTGCTCCAAAGATTCTGCATTGGCGAGAACTTAGTGAAGTCAGGAAGGACGACTTTGCTGGGTTATAGAAGGGGTGTGTTGTGCATCTTGGTGTTGCAAAGGGTGTGAGCGTTTTGTAGTTAATGATTTTTCTTGTAGGGGATGTTTTTTGTTTTGATCTGGGAGGTTCCTCATCGTCCGAGCTAAGGAAATAGTTTCTGTGGGGTCTTTTTGATTTAAGAGGGAGGGTCTATGGGGTCTTCTTGATCTGATAAGGTGGAGTCTAAAAGATCTGAGAAAAGTTAGATCTGAGGAGTTGTGATCTGTGAGTTCTGCAGGCCAAGGAGAAGTTATGTGGTCCATACTGGAGGGGGAGTCAGGGTGGTTGTGAGTAGGTGTGGTGTTACTGGTAGGGGAGATCATGTCAACAGTCTCAATAGTAGGGGTGGCCGGGTGTGTGGTTAATTTCTGGTTGAAAAGGGTGTGAGAGGAAGGAGGTTGATGTTTTGGTAGAGTGTAGATGTGCCCTTGGAGTTTTAGTCCATCTTGTGAGTGGAGAAGACTAGGGCCGTTATGTGTCAGAGTTCATGTCCCACCACTTACCATTAATTTGCTTAATGGTGATAGCATGTCCATATCCACAGTTGTAGTGGAGGATAAACCTTGAGCAGCTGGGAGGAAGACGAGACAAAATTTGCTGTTTTGTGCTGCCAGGCATGATTCCTGCAGAATAATTCTCAGATGTGTCTTCAGTTGTTGGTGTAGTAGTAGGAGGATGAGATGGAGTATATGTTTGTGAGTTTTTGTGGCCAGTGAGAAAGCCTAAGTGAGATTTCCATTTAGCCAGGTAATAGTTGACTAAGGGGATTGTGTAGTTACCGGTTAGTTTGTTGAAGTAGCAACGTTCTAGATCCCACTCATGTTGAGTGTAGTTAGTGACGTGTGTGTTGAGGTTTATGGAGAACTGCAGGACCTCTTTATAGTCCAGGGCTTTGTATCCGAGGTAGGCGTTAATAGAATGAATTTGACAGTGAGAAGCTATTTGGGGTTCCCAATAGTTAGAGCTGTTTACAGGAGTGGAACGAGGTCTGGGAGTAGGTCTACCTCCCCTGGGAGCTGTTTCCTAGGTAGGATGAGTCAAAATTCTAGAGTCCTGAGTGCAGGGTTTCCTATTAGGTTCACAGCTAGGATTCTGCTTTGCAGAGGAGTTAAGAACAGAGAGGCTATTCACGGTTAACTTGTCAATAGTGGGTGTACTCTGTACTGTTATCAGTAGCTTGGTAAACCCTATGATCCAAGAGGTAGCCAGGAGGAGAGGAACAATCAGAAGGATGCTATAAAAGTCTATGACTAAGAAGCAGGAGGTCACTATGGATGCACATAAAGTCCTTATGGCTTCTTCCAGACCGTCTTCTTGGTCCCCTCCTTCCACTGGTTGTTGGGTGCTGGCTGTCTCCTGGGCTGGCTGGGTCCAGCTGCTGGGGCAGGAGTGGCTGCCTGTGAAATTAAAAGTACAGTTATGTAGCTGCTGGCTATCAAAACGTGAACTGCGGGGAGAGAATTTTTTAGAATGGTTTACCTGGAGGGGGGTGTAGCTCTGGAGCAGTTCCATCCAGGTGGTAGGTACTTCCAGGTTAGGAGGAGGTCCAATCCCTGGGTGGAGAGCAAGGTCAAGCTCAGCGTTAGCCGTGGGCCATGGAGCAGGCAATCCATAGGGCTTGGCTTTGGCCAGTGAGGAGAGGGCATGGAAGTACCTAGTCACATTCTGCCCATAGGAGGTGATGTTGAGACGGTTCTGAATCCCCTTCCAGCTGGCAAGGTCAGCACCAAAGTTGGTAGGGTCGAGGGGGACAACCTTGGCCAGTGTTGTCCATGGCCAATCTCCCTTGTGATGATGTAGCACAAGGGCTACCCAATTGTGAGGTTGTCCTTCTTGGTAGGGTCCAGGTCAGGCATGAAGCCAGGACGGAAGGTGAACTGGATTTCCGTTGACCTTGACTTGGCCCTTGCAGCAGATGAATGCTGTGAGGACATGTAGTCTGCTAGACAGGAGGATGCAGATGCCCCTCTTGATAGCCAATTGAACTTCGTAGTTCGTGAGCACTCTCAGAGGGATGAGCTCCCTGGTGTACAGTGAGAGCTCTGGGGCATCAGCCTTATCCCCCTGGTTTCGGCATTCCAAAAGGAGAGGATGAAGTGGTCAAGGTTGTCTGTAGTAGAGTCACAGCACTGCTTGCTGTCCATGAAGACGAATGGCTTCCTTGCACAGCCGATTCACCTCCGTGGTGAGTCCACATGTGATCTGAGGGCAGTGTTGGCCTCAGTCTTTCAGAATCAGGGAGGATGTTGCAGACATCTGAAGGAATCTTGGAGTGAGTAAAGTAGGCAGAGAGTGCATATTGGAGATGAAGAGGGTGAGTTAGGGATTCAATGTGTTCCTTGTCCTAGTTGGATTGCAAAGTGGCAGTTCTTGCAGCAACCCTGCTTCTCTCCCAGTCTTCACATATCTGAAGTTGAGGAGCCTAAGGGGCCGACACTTTGGTCATCACATTCCTCAGCTCTGCAGCCATGCGCAGGATGTTCTCCAGCTTGGGAAAACATGCTGGCTTAAATCCTGCGGGTACCTCCACTGTGTAAGGTAGGGTTGACCCTCTGCTCCCCCTGCTTGCTGCTCCAGGATCCAAGCACGGAGGGGAAGTCATTTTCTCCGGAAAGTTTTGATGGAGTAAGCTGGGGTCCATTGAGGCGCAGTCCTCTCCTGCCTTTTGAGCCATCCTGGCCTGGTCTTCATTGTCAGGTCATAGGGGGTGGAGTCGCTGCCTTCTGGCTTCGGGATTGGGGAAGAGTAGGGAATCCTCCCTCTCCGCAGACTTTTGAATTTGCAGTAGCCCAGGCCCGTCCTGGCACTGGATCTGTCCCCTTTTGGCGTGTCTGCCAGATGGGGTTAGTTAAACAAATCCTTTGTACCTTTGTGCCAGTTTGATCACTAGATTGAGGGATCTGAGGGGAGGTGAAGTGGGAGGAGAGAGTCCTTCCCTTACTGCCAAATGAGTCCTTCAGTTCAAGAGTGTGTTTGGTTGGGTTTACCCGAGGGAGGGATGATCCTGGGAACCCCCCTTCTCCAGCGTGTTTGGTTGTAGGAAGACAGGACTGCAAACGTTGTTAAAGTCCTCCATTGATGCACCAGTCACCTGGGACCACCAGCCTGTCGTTGTCAGCGAACAGCTTTGACACTGCACCATATTGGGTTGGCTCTCCAGGCAAGGAGGTGTAGTAACTTCGTCCTCGGCTACTCCCACCTTTGAAATCGTTCTTCGGGTCCTGTTGTCGCAGAAGGCAAATCTCGCTCCATGATCCCGGACCCACAGAACTACGTCGGTGCACGGGTGGTGCGCCGGCAGGAAAGGTCCAGAGAATTGGGGCGCAGCGAGGGGGGCCTTCCAGCCAAGGATGCTAGGGTACGCGTCCATAGATGCCACACTGAGAGTTTCTCGTAGAACTCCGTCATTGTCGGTGGTGGTGTGCCACTCCGGGAGGATTCCGTGAATTTGGGAGGCAATCAGCATAAAGGATCAGATGCGGAAGGTTTTGACTCTCCAAAGGGGGAAGGAGGTTGATTGTTGGACCTGAG
>JACBWV010000899.1:98689-202074 GCA_013435795.1 Chlamydomonas sp. ICE-L
GGCGCTTGAGCTCATACTGACCCCGGAAGCACTGCCTCGCTAGGATCTTGATTGCTCCGGGTTGTCCAGTGAAAGGATGAGGATATTTTTCAGATTTGGGGTGACTGTCACTCTCGCAGATTGACCGCTATTGAGTTGCTGGACAAGGCTTTCAAGCACTGGATGTTGGGCGTCGCCCCTTCGCGTTACCCCTACCTCCCTCCTAGCGGCCAATCTAGCGTTTAAGGACCTTCTACCAAGGTGCTATCTGCCCGCGAATTGCGTATCTATGGATCGAGGCCAGTGCGTATTGATCATGGAGGAGGAGAGGCGCGTTAGATGACAATATCGGCAAATCCTGGTTTGAATGTGTGGACATCTCAAATACAGAGGAAGCTGCAACGCGAAGATGATGATCATTGCAAAGCTCCCCTAGCGTGTCGTCGACATCCGATTAGTCCCGCTTATGCGAGGCAGAAGTAGTACGGCCTACGAAATGTGCTTCGCCCGAAAAAAAACCTGACATAGCAATCTCCCCTACCTGTATATGGTCATGATAATAAATCCGAAACAGTACCAACACCTATCCGTCTGGGTGAGGCGCGACCTGCGCACCAATTTCTAAATATAAACATTAATTATACGAGTT
The DNA here is from genome assembly GCA_013435795.1 of Chlamydomonas sp. ICE-L. Lineage (NCBI taxonomy): Eukaryota > Viridiplantae > Chlorophyta > Chlorophyceae > Chlamydomonadales > Chlamydomonadaceae > Chlamydomonas > Chlamydomonas sp. ICE-L. Next base: position 99,318 of record JACBWV010000899.1, read on the forward strand.
GCGCCGATAAATCGTACTTAGGAAAAACCATGCCTTCGGGGGAGGTTGGCGATCGCTCCTAGCCCTTCGACTGCACTTTGTCATATACATGCATAAACCATGCGGGTTGGGTTGCCTGGGGATGCCGTTTGCAAGACGGCTTCCCAACTACCTCGGGACAATGCGCCTCTCAGGATACCGGGAATCTCGAATGGGTACGATAGTACAATTAGCATTTTCTTTGGTAAGACAGCATCGTCCTCTCGTCCTCGCACAAGTGGTATAGAGAAGTCCCCAGCTATACTACCCTGAGACACAACCAATTGTATAAGCTGTCAGTCTTGCACCGCACCAACGGACCTTCCTTCAATGCCAACGTCAACGAGACTCTCCCACGTTACTGTGTGTCCTGCGACGCCAAAATCAAGCAAGTATCCTACCGACGGGATGTGGACGCAGCGTCCTGCAACAACTCTGAGACCGCTGACCCGTGAGCGCCCAAAAGAAAATGCGGCCCGTGCCTACGTGTTCATGATTGATGTGCTCAGATGTGCTGGTGTTGTAGACAGGTGTTTACGCTATCCATGTTGACCCTGCCCGTATACTGTGGGCAGCCTGAACGCTGATAGACCATGTAGTCATGTGCCGGTACTCAACTAATCAATACAAATCAAATTATCGCATACGAGAAATAGGATACCAGAAGTCTTGTACAAATAGTACTGATCACATGAATGAGTATTCAACTGCTTAATGACTGAAAAACTAGTCTCAACAGCCATGGCTGATTGCATCATGTACTCAGGATGCCGTGGTAGTGTAACAGAGTTTATGATTCCAAATATTTACCAAGGTTTTAGTAATCAGTTAAATTCCTCTGGGCCGGACCAAGTAATCAGTTAAACTCATTATCTGACCCGAACTATCATAAAGCGACGGCGAAAACAATCATGGATAAGGCGAGGCACGGGCCACTGGCTAAAATTACATAATGTTTTTTCGAATATCACTACCGCCACTTAATCTCTCTTCGGCCGCCTACATGACACTGTTCTAGAATAGGATCCTGTCCACAATATAATAGGTAGAGCTGTCAATTATAGTACGGACGTATTTATCATTACCGCCTACAGCATTATCGTACGTATCGTACCTACGATATTTTTAGACATCGCTTTTCGCCGCGGAAAATCTATTAAGACCAGAGGGGATAAATAACAGGAAAGACCCGTTACACAGTCCATACACTTCCAAATCATAGCATCCAAGTATAGAACAATACTGAGGGAGATAGAAAACACAGGTTATATCGTGTCATATTACGTACGATATAATCCGTGATTTATCGCTACGCTATATTAAGAAGCGATATAACTGATTCCTGCGACCTAGACCCAGTGCCCCCCCACAAGGAAATACCAGGCACAATCTGCTAATCATACCACTATGACCAAATTTCACCTCCAATTGAAGCCCACCTCAACTACGCTTCCACCTATAGCACCCACCCTTTAAGCACCAGAAGTGCATGAGAAAATCACGCCTCACCACTCTATTGCCCTGCCCTGATGACATGAGTGAGTGTGACTGCCCCTCTGCAGAGCATCTGAGCCGCAGGCAGAGCAAAATATCGTGCGCGCACAGAGAAAGTGCGGCTGCCTAACGCACCGGATTCGAAAGCCGCCAACCCCCCAGTGGAAATTTCGGTACTATTGCAAGAGGAGATATAAGCCCCGATGCGAAAATACCGCACTACTGCCGCTCAGCACGATTAGTATGATTGCGTAAATAGTTCAAGACGGTATAACCATACAGCCAGGTAACGCATATTATCCGGTTTTATTTGGAGTCCGCTTCCTCCCGGACGGCCGGTGGTAGTTCCACTGCCAGGATAAGAATCTGGCCCCCATGGTAATCTTCTTTCTTTTCCGGGTGAACACGATATATCGTAAGCAAATCCCGAAAATATCGAGACTCGGTTAGAGGGAGGGAGACACCACCCTCTCCGGTTTAAAATACCTTATCATGTCCCAAACAGATAGAGCGGGGGGGGGGGGGGGGGGGAGGGGCTCTGGTTGGTCACCGCACATAAATCGAGCGGACACGTGCCGAGCCATTACCTAGGAGTTTTGCTGATGCGGATTGTATTTTTAGAGCCAACATGAGCATGCCTAGCCCGATTTGCCACCACAATATAGTATGTATTGAATCTGGCCAACAAAATTTGGCGTTAGCATGAATAACGTCGTCTATCAGTCCGCCAGGGCTGCTCCAGCTTGTATGCGGAATATGCGTGACAAAACTAAGCCAATTGAGGAGTATAAATAAACTGCAGGTCTTCATGTACAGCAATCGGTATGACTCGCCGCCTTAGGCAATAAACGCTGACCCGTTATTAGTTTATATCAGTAGTGGCTGTCAAGCTTATATCGTACGATAGTTATTTTACGTCGTGGTTGCTACCGCATACTGATATATCGTTTACGATATGAATTATTACCCGATATGATGAGGATATATTATGCACGTTACGCCTACGATATTAAGTCAATACCACACTATCTGACTCATCCCACATACATCCCCAGGACCACCCACAACATTTGGCCCCATCCACCATGGGTACCAAACCACATCATCCTAGTTACCCCACCCCGATACGACATAGTTACCAACACCCTGATACGACATAGTAAACTATCCCCGATACACAGAATATACCTCACCCGATACGCATCATATCGCCGCTCTCACCATATAAGCATATGCGTACGCACATATATCGTACGGTACCCCTGGTAAAATAAATAGGACGATATAGCTTGACAGCCTAATATAGGGTTCACAGTCCACCACGGAGCTTTCAAATTATGTTATGAGTTAGCATCCGCCTTTAATATGTAGTAGACTCCTGCCTTTTAACGTGGCGTCTTATCGCACGCGGGGGTACATACGCCCCATTGAAGGAGACGACCCGGTGAACAGCCCAGTATAGTCTGATGAAACCCCCATGTAACAATCCAATCCAATATATGCGCGTAGCCCACCAGCTTTACGAAGCAGCCTACCCTGGACTCATCAACAAACTCCGTACCACTCTAGCAGCTCCCTTAATAACCGACCACTGGCCTATAGACCCCCAACATATCTTTTTAGCCATGCCAAGAAAAGGCGGGATATAATCTTAAGGTTTAGATATCCATCTTTACACATATCTAATTGATGCGCGACCTACTACAACTTCCCAATATGAAAGGATTCTAGTATCCTACCTTTTCTGTTCGCTCACACGCAGCAGCTCAGGCCCAGCTCTCTTAGGCTTGCTATATGCGCCAAAAATAAAAACAGTGGTCACATGACCATGGGCATATCCTGTCTAATTTAATCCATCAGTCGTAGCAGGCCCATTAGGAGAAGAAGGCATGACCCACGACAATCCACAAGTTTGTAGTCGGATAAGTAGTGAGACCTGCGTGATGACACGGACCTTCAGCTGCGAAAGACTTTAGCTTACATAAGATGAACAGTCGGCATCGAAGCCGACTGATGAAGGAAAATGGTCTAGCAGATACAGCTATATGCGTGTGGTCGAGGCACCTGGCCCATAGTCTGGCCACTGGCACGGTCGCGAGCAAAAGCATGCAAGCCAGTCGCTCAGCACTGGCTGCTCTGAGCCACTCTAGAGACGGCATGAAAGCCGAACAATAACACACACAACATAGCTTTTCTTTTCATCTACGAGCAGCAGCTTCTAGGCCAGCCCTAGATCATGAGCCAGTCACGGGGCCTCAGACCCCACGCGATTTCAGCAGTATTGAAAAGATGGATCAGGCCCAGCCTTCCAGAAGCGCCACCTGCTTTGTCCGCCGTTGCTGTGAGGTAGCAGAGCCAGCGGGATCATGCCTAGAGCTAGCATACTCATACTGCAAATAAAAGCTAGTTGGACCACAAGACTGTGTGAGAGTGCGCGCCTTCCTCCTAGCTCCTGACGGTAGCAGCTATCTAGCTTATGCAGTGCAGACGCTCCCAGCTTCTGAGTGCAGCCATCTTCTAGCTCTGAGTGACTATAGCTTCCTCCTAAGACTTCTGAGTGCGGCATCTTCCTAGCTTCTGAGTGCAGCATCTTCCTAGCTTCTGAGTGCTGCTTCCTCCTAGCTTCTGAGTGCTGCTTCCTCCCAGCTTCAGGTGTATTTGAACAAAGGATGGGGAATGGAAGCTGTAACCCTAAAAGTAACAGTGTTCCACACCATGGTGGAACACAACTAGTCAGCTCCATGGTGTGGAACTAGTGGTGCAAGTAGCAACATTATATTGCCGAGGATCTATGGATACAGTTCCAACATTGCAGGAGCGCTTGCCCACCTGCCTTACGCATTTTGCTCAATGACAGACAATGTACCTTCAAGCGGTCGAATAAATGCGATTTTACCGTCAAAACCACTAGAGCCCGAATGGGCAATGAATGAGCACCGATAGCAACAAGCATTCAGAGTATGAGCTTTGCCCGATTCACGGGTTGGTGGTCGCGCCCCTAAGGAGGGACAGACCTAGCCCAGATTACTACGCGGAAATCGGGCTAGTTTTTCACATCTCAATTCACATACTTCAAACCTTCCCAGAAACGACGGTCAAAATATGCCCGCGTTAAGTCTGAACATGCAGCCCTGGATAATCTTACCGACTTGCTGTATTCCGATTGCCCGTGGGCGCCGCGTACGGATTACTCTAGAGGCCACTTTTCCGCCCGGTACGTTATCTCAGCGGTTGCGTATGTGGAACGCAGCGTTTTCATTTTGATGCTTTCCCTACCGCGTACTGGGGACTCAGCCATACGGCATCCTGGCCGGCAAGTCTACGATAATTCGCCCTGAGCGAAGAATTCGCTTCTGTGACTCTGCGCTGCTCATTGCATCAGCGACATTAGATGCCTCTACAGGGATATCTGCTATTTGGCACTAGTTCCTTCCAGGTGCCCCGAAGCTAGCAACTAGTAGACCTCAGGGCGGCAGAGATTTGCTGCACCTGCCTCCATGGAATCTTGGGAAGTACGTGAGACCTAATAAGTCATTAGCTCTATACAGAGCCACCAGTATGAAATAAATAATCCATGAAGACCACTGCCTCCATTGCTTCTTGAGCCCCCCCAATATTAAATTGTACGGAAAAGTAAGCAACTGCTTGTGCATCCATCACCAAGGAGGCTGCCACTGCTGGTTAACGAACATTATACCACCCCCGGGGCCGACCTCCAGGGGACCCGCCAGGGGCCCTAATATTTCCATCTGCCGGTCGATAGGCGATGGCAAGCCGTTTCCGCCCAGGTTCCGGGGGAGAGATCAAGTCATCAAGTAAGGGTAGTGTTGTTTTTGCGCCCACCATGCGTGGGGATGACGCTTGTGTGCGTCTGGCTTGTGCGCTGCGGTGATGCGACAGAGAGAGATAGAGCGTCGGGTGAATGACCTAGGGGATGTAAATGGGTATTTCTGCGGAGGTAGGTGGAAATCAGAGGCCACTGCATTATGTCTAATGTCCGTCGAGCGCCGATATACTGTGGGGTTTGAGCGCCCCCACACAACGTCAAATGGTCAGCGCTTTTGCCCTATGCTTGAAAAAAAAACGCAAAAACTCGCCCGCGCTGCACACCCGCACCACAGGAGAGTTGAAAAACTGCGCGAAAACGCGCAGTGTGCAGGCTCAAAAAAGCTTGTTGTGAAATCGCCGCTGCCTGCGCGCCGCTGCTTGTATAGTACCCTGAGTTGGAATCGTATGCATAGTAGTTGATACTGCGCCCGTGGCGGGCTTGCTGAAGGAATGAAGAGGACGAGCTAATATTAAAATCTTTGGGAAAGGCAGGAAACCAACACTTGTCCTTGCGATGCGACGATTAGTTATCGCTCACTGAGAGTATTACGTACACGAGAGTCGCTTGAGATGCCGACAGTCTATTAACAACTCCAGGCACACAGCTGACCGCAGTTGGTGTGAGTTGCGCCCTTGGCTTGTTCATGGCTGAACTAAGGACGAGCAATGAAAGCGCCCGGATAGGGCTACGAAGAGTCGACTGTTAGATAACGAATCATTGAAAACCTAACGGCCATACTGGGACGGTTACATAGACAGGTCCAGCGGTTCAGCTAAATTCGGCTTTGGAATCGACCGAACTGGAACGAGCACTCCAATTAGCTCCACCAAGACTATGAATGCCGAGAAGGTGGCCTTAGAGGAGCTGCCATTGGGTTTGGGAACCGGAAAACAACTCTATCCATGTATCATAAACCTTCTATATTGACTGCTACTGTGGGTTGTTTTGACGGTTGTCCGTCCGGTTTAGAGGTCGGTCACACTGCTTTTGGTTAGGCCGATTCTACTTTTCACCAAAATCGACGTGGTCACACTACATAATCGTTTTTGCTCAATACCAAAATCGGACCAATAGTAAAATCTAAATCGGACTTAATCCATTAGGAGGGGATGTGGGGGAGGGGGGTATTGGACCCTATTTTGATTTTCGTCTGAATCTCTCCATTTATTTTTGAAATTGTCTTCATAATCTTCACTCATTTCTTTTCATATCGAATTCTTGATTATTTCTGCTACCAGCCTTTCATGTTTTAAGTTGGTTCGGCACAGTCGATAGCTGGTATTGTGTTGAGATGTGGCCCAAATAAATACAAATGAGAAGGAACGTGTTACATCGTCTAAAAAATGAAATGTTAAATTGTTTAAATAGTTAAAATCGGTCACTCTAAAGTAAATTGGTAAATATATAATCATAAATTAAATCTTAAGTATTCTTTCCCGACAGGTTATGCTGTGTTTTAAGTAAGCTTCACCACGGCAGATCATGTAAGGAGCTAACAGGATCCCCTCTTGTGACACCAGATGCACCATGGTCCTGCACCCAGGGTGCCCAATTTACTGTGTCTGTGCAGTGTCAGATTGAAGGCGGAACAACAGGTTCATTCGCGTAGCTCCTTGAGGATAAGGATACCTCCAAGTATTCCAAGAATTTCAAGTATTCTTTACATTCTTTCACACAAGATACACTTATCACGACAAATGTCATTACTACGACGTGGACTAGACAACTAATTGGAAGCTGTGATTTCATATAAACCATAGTTATATGATATAATAGACCGGCCCACACATTATGACATGACGGGTTGCGTCGCAACTGCCAAACACGGGACTGGAGACATTAGCTTGACGCCTTGCACCACCTGCAGCACTCATAGTGACTATGCCGGCCCTGCTCTTTAACACAAACGACACTTTCTTGATAGCCCGCCCTGCCCCCGCCACAATAGTCTCGCCAGCGAAGCCAGCAGCAAAGGTATTTACAGACCCATAGATAGCGCCAGCGCCTACAGTGATGGCCCCTTCGAGCCCGTGCAAGAGCGCCCCATGCCTAGCTGGAGCCGCGCGCCAACAGTGATGCCCGGAGGATTGTCATGTACCTCCAATCACGAGAGTGAACTCGCCCACCGAGCTAGTCGAAGCACCAGTGAACACCACACTCTCACCATTGCCCAATCAGCCCTGCCACCAAGCATCTTGGAAGCATCGCGGCGGGCAGTGAGCAGGCACACAATGCAGATGAGAGGCACATCCACTCAGAGGGTGCGATACACCGTATCCATCAAGGGTAGTAAGTGTTAGCCCGGTCCAGACGGGTGCCGCCGGTCGGCCGCCCCGCTCTTACTTGTAAGCGATTCCAGGCAAGCTAAGAAATGCCCATCCCATGTCAGCAGGTAGCGCTAGCCGTAGCTCGCCCACAGCGTGAGCACCTGCGCCCAATGTCAGGCAGGCCCACGCAACAGATTCCTTGATATCACGGACCCATCGAGGGACCGCGCACCGCATCCAACAGTGATAAGCGCTCCACGACGCCATCGAGGCCGCACTCTTGATGCAATAGACCGAGTGATGAGCGCCATTAGGCGAAATCATAGGCCTACCGCAGATGCAGTAGGAACTGCCGAGACAAGCGAAGATGCGCGCCTCCCTAAGTGACCTCCCAATGCACGTTTCCACCGTTTTTGTATGTAAGATCTACTTGGAAGTCAGCGGCCGGGATTGTAGTGATGTGAGCCTGGTCGTGACCACCAATGGTGCGAACGGTGTCCACTATGTCTTGACCCACCCGCGGGTATCCTCGGCGAGGTGTAAGTGATAGCACGACCAAGTCGATACATTGGCCTGGCCAGACTGATTTTTAAGCGAAGCTAATCCAGGGAGCAAGGGGTCATGCCCCACCCCCAGTCAAGCAGCGTAGGTACTTCGTAGCCCACCTCGCCTACTTTGTGAGAGCCTGCGCCCAATGTCAAGGCACCAACAGATGAGACAGATACGTAGACGGCCCCTGCGCCCACAGTGATGGCCCCACCGGCGTTGAGAGCACCACTTGTGGCCATTGCACCCAAAGTGATGGCTCCAAAGGAAACCATGCTACCAAGTGCGGTGGAGCTGGCACCAAGAGAGATGGCGCCAGTGACCAACCAATCCACACTTGCCTGGGGGCAATTTATAATAGGGCAATTTATAATCTTCATATGGAAGCGTGCACAGCTCTGGTCTATTGTAGCGTGAGCGGCTACCATACCAATCTTGACTCCCCACTTAGCATGCGCTAGGCTTATCCGCCCCCCGTCAAGGCATAAGCGCACGACCGGTCATAAGACCGCCGTGCGCGCCGGACCGTCTGTAGCGTTTACAGCGAGCAAGGGTCATGGCCACCATTGTAGCAGGTAGTCTGTAGCTCGCCCACAGCCGTGAGACACCTGCCCGCCCAAATGTCATATGGCCGGGCAACAGATGAGGCGGATTCAAAGACAGCCCCTGCACCCACAGTGATGGCTCCACCGGCTTTGAGAGCACCACTTTCTGCCCGCCATTTGCACCCAAATGATAGGCCCCATAAGGAAACCTATGCCCGACCAAATGTCGCCGTGGACACTGCAGCCCACCAAGCTGAGCGCGATAGCCCGCCCAGCTGACGATTCCCAGAAGCGACGCTGGCCTGACTGTAACATTTATAAGTCATCTATTGTCCGAAAGCACAGCCAGAGCAGGCGGTTTAGCATAGCAGGCACACCAATCCATTGCAATGCGTCCACTCAGCGCCGGCAACACCTCCCGTCAAGCGATAAGCGAGACCTGGGACCCAGACCGGTTGGCACGGCGGTCCGGTAATACTTGCTAGGATTCCAGGAGCAAGGGTCATGCCAATCAAGTCTCCCGGCAGATCAGGATGTTCATTTGAAGCGTGAGCCCCTGCACCCAATGTAAAGGCCCCAACAGATGTGGCGGATAGGTAGACAGCGCCTGCACCCACAGTGCATAGCGCCCTCTAGCCATCGATGAGAGCGCCAGTCCACAGAATCGGCCCACCCACCAAAGAGTAATAATGGTGTCCCGCGATGGCTTCATGCGTGCCGATGGTCGGTCGAAGGGTCCCCGCAACCCCGTAGTGCATGGCCGGGCCGCCAGTGACCCACCAAAGCGCACATACGCCTTTTTTGCCTACATTATTGAAAAACACCATCTATGGACGCCGGCTTGGCGGCCGCCGGGTACGCTGACAGAGCCGCCCTACATCCAATAGTTGAAGTACCAGTGGCCGTCGACATTATATTCCAGAACCGTCAAGCGGTAAGCGGTGGTCAGGCCGATGACGCGGGCCGGCCTGCTGCCGTTGACTTGATGCCCTAGGCAGACAACAGGTCATGCCGCCCATTAGGTCGACCGGCGCATACCGCCTTAGCCAGCTGTCGGCGGCATCGCCCGGCCGTCCCACGGCCCCTGTGATTGCCTAATTGAGAAATCACGACGCGCTACGTGTGCAAGAGATAAGTGAAACACAATTGTAAGTCAGTCAGCGTACAACGGTATTATCTATTTTAAAGTTTAGAAGCAATGGTAACAGTTGCGCCAACGCGCAAGCCGAGTTTCCTCGGGCTATACGGTTACAAGCAGAAGAATTAATGAATCAGTTCGTTGAATCACCTTGAGGTACGCGCTCTTGACGGTTAATTAGCATTTGACGTTTAGCGGCTTACAAAAGTCTAGCCGGATCGGTGGCGAATAGCTTTTGCATAGCCACTGCATGAAATATTAGGTGAACCAGGGGCCGATTTTCCAACGATACTTTTACTATGCCCCTATCCTGAGTTAACTAGAAATAGTGCAATACCTAAACATTGTGTTCCATGTCACAGGGCAGTCTGGCCAGGGGAGCGCCACTGAACTCTAAGGGGGAACGCGAATCTAACCAGCCTGTGGTCGCCTTCTATAGCACGGACTACCAGGCCATGATTTTGCCGAGTTTATTATAGGGTACGTCAGCCATTGATTTGCCGGTTATTATAGGGTACATCAGCCATTGATCTGCCGGTTGTTGATGTTATGAAAGCACCATAAAGCAATTGGGTCCTCAAGTTGCGCATGCCGCTTATTTTCACCACTGACAAATCACCAGTCTACTCGGGAGGCATACAGGGGCCGGACCACACGCACCTGCCAAAGCATCTGTGGAAGTGTTCATTCACAAACAAATATCCGAGCCGACCGTGCACCTACTGTGGTATTGTGAATAGGAGAAGCTGATCATCACCTCCTCCGCTACGCCCCAGAAAGGCGACGAGCCAAACCAAACAAAATAAAGAAGAGAACGCATTTCGAGGTGGGGAGCTTTGAGCAAGCTAAAGACTAACCAATTCCTGACGATTCGACTTCAGGCAATGTGACGGACAGCAGATTTGATAGCGATAGAGTTGTGTTTTTTCAGCCCGTAGGACCCGTGGCTTAGCATCCTGGAATCTAGATACGCGGCTGTGGCGGTGGGAAGTGACTCTCGCTGTAATGAGGAAGGAGGCAAACACCATATGAGAGGTGCCGGCGGATCGGATAAATGGCTCATCCTGCTTTCGCGGCCGATCTGATACATGAACAACGCGAGAAAGAAACGAGACGGACATAAACAGTTTGGCCTCGGAATTGGGACCCCATTCGCGCCTTCCTCTTTGCCCGAGAGCCTGCCGGGAGAGCATATTAATGGGTTTCAGCCGAGCTGAGGATAATCCAAAGGATAGTTCAAGAATCTAAGGTTTGAGGACATTTAGAGGGGATTCTGTGGGTTAATTACCGATCCGAAGTGTTCGCAGTGAGCATGAGGAGGTCAAGTCCTATGCGAGGCCCCAGTCGTCATATACAACAGCCTGAATACAAAAAAAGCTATTTATATCAATAGGGCGGGTGCCAGCAGTATCTGTCAACAAGAAAAGAGAAGTAATAGAAAAGAAAGGCCTTAAATCAGGACAGTGTGAATTAAGGCAAAAAGACTAAGTCAACGAGCGGTCTCAAAGGCGGGACAAAACCTAGGAGCGGGGGTAGGGGTACTTACCGGGGTGGCGGTCAACGAGTCTGTAGCCTCCTAGGCGCGAGGGGCAGATCTGGCGGTGAAGTAAGAGATAGGCCCAAGATTCTGCTGAAGCCGGCCCGAACTGTGCCTGGCAGGTGATTTAGAGGCATGCGCAGGAGGACTGAAATGAAGGTGAAGGAGATGTTAATAGAGCGAGAGTGCGAACGAAAGCAGAGTGGATACCGAGAGAGGTAAGGATGTGCAGGATGGAAGCTAGATGACCCACAGTGGACTGACATAAGTGCCAATGGCTGCATAGGCTGCAAGCGTTATCGCTGCAGCAACGCTTGTACCACTGTCCAGACCAGCAGCCAACAAAATCAGCTTGACATCCTGATGATGAGGAAGGTTGTTTTTTTTTTTTTTTTTTGGGGGCCCGCTTTATAACGCCTACGATACCAAAAAATGCTGTGGCAGACCAACAGCAATTGCATGAGAATGGTTGCATTCCCTTACATCCTGCCTTACATAATGCAGATCCAGATTCGTTCTATAGTAGACCAATAACTCGCCAACTTTCAAATTTGCACCTGTCCAACCCGGCCCACCCAAAACTCGGCGGCTCTAACCCAACTCCTAAACCCAGGTCTCGTGTGCGAATAAGCTATGACTAAGACTAGAGTAGACGCAAGACATGTGAGCATTGAACCCTGGATCACCCCCGGGGATAATAATGCACCCCCCCCCGTTTGGTTTTGGACAATGTGAGTACCGCGACAACTGCTTAAACCCAGACTGGACAAGCGTTCGACTCGATTAAAAAGATCGCATCAAACATTGAAGTCGGTGGAAGGAACTTTGCAGTGAGATGTTTTTTTTTTTTTTTTTTTTCCGGCGAAGAAACACCGTTCAGAACAGACAATAGGATCGCCAAACATAGAGAAGCCACTCTGAAACGAACCCAGGAGGAACGAGTAGTATCCAGGATGAAGCGCATTTCCGCCCTGGAAGCTGCTATCAAGGATCGGCCGCGCTCGAGTACTGCTTGCCCCCAGCAGGGGGAAAAGAAATCTGCCCAATGCAGAGTCGACGCCACCTATACAGTTCGACCTGGGCCTCAGCCCCCCCATGACAAGCAGGTTACGACATATGCAATTCATGGATCCAGAGACAATCACCCATGCAGATCCCAACGAGAACGACAGGCAGACTAGCGGGTTGGCTCTGTAAAGCTCTAATGCTCACCCCGAGTTAAGAAGCCAACAACACCTACGCCCAGAAGGAGCAAGGACAAAGGGCAGAGTTTACTATTGTGTCCCGCTAGACGCTAGAGCGAAAGGAGAGCGAAGGTGCGCCCTCACTGAACACCGCCTTGCCCTATCACAGATCCTACAGTTCGAGGCCTTCCCATATGTGCCAGCGAACGCACGCAGATGTTCCACAAGGAGTAAGCGCCCCGAAAATAGCCAGCTCTGGATTCTTGCATCTCCCCTGCAGGAGGCTGAAGGATGCGACAAGGAACACCCTTCACAGCGTTTCTGGAAGCTAAGAGAGGCACCCTCTAAGTAGGAGTTCGTTCAATAGAGGGACTCATCGAAGGTGCGCGGACAAGGCTTCCCCCCTTCAGGCTGCTCTCATCGACTGAATGACCATGAAGTGGACTAAGGATGCATTGACATGCGAACATCAACGCAGGACAACCTCAGCATGTTACTGAGCAGAGCGGCTCTTTGCAGCCAATGAAAATGTTGGTGAGAAACACGACATTTATATTGTTTTTTCACACACAGGGCTGTGCGTGGCCATGCTAGAACACCCCACATTCCAGAGTTTCAAATGCCTCTTCTTGTGCCCCTCGCCCCCAAGTGAGCCCAAGGAGGGCACGGGGTCGCTATCTATGTCCGCACTTGCCTAAAAGCTACTTTAGTCCATGAGGCCACTCATGAGATTAGAGCATAGGCATGATTCTAGACATACATTGGCAACAGCACATTGAGTGTGCGATGTTGCTATACCCACCATGCTATCAGCTCATACTACAAACATGCGTGACGACTATGCATTAGTATAGATACGACCACTTCCTACCCTCTAAGCCGTAAAAATCTTGGAGAATTGCCAGGAAAAGGCAACGTTGTGTGACGTGCATGGAGTTGACTTCAACAGCTCTGGGCGTTGACGTCTTAAGAGTTATGAGCGACATATGTGTACCGGTTAGGAGATGAAACAGATATCCCAAACCATGTAGCAGTCAAGTTAGTACAGCCCCCAAACCAACCCCATTCAACGAGAGGTTGTATAGCATGGACACAGATCACCCAATCGATTGGGAGGGGGCCCTACCTCCAGCTAGTGTAGTAAACAGGTAACTTACTCATCCCTTAACGGTTAGATTTTATTTTCTTAGAACAGCAACGCGCGTGATATGCAAGTGACACATACCTCTTTGGCAGGATGCCCCATAGAGACCAGAAATCTGTCATTGCCATTATGCCGCTAGCCGCCCCTAGTCTTCTCAAGCACACCCAGAGGTCAAGTTTAGTGTGGCTCCAAGCAATGACTAACCTCTCAGCGCCCGCGGGCGTCTAGTGCTTTGCCTGCGATATAGTTTTGACCACAGTAGCCTATCACACTAACACATACCAGCATTGCTGCCTCCCTTAGGCCTTCTCAATGGTACTATAGTACACATTGACTGGTGCGTAAACCTTCCGCCCAACTGAAATGAAAGAACACAATAGGTCCAGAAGATATGCACACACATTAAGCCGTTGACCGACGCTTAACCGTATTACTTAGACAATAGCACATCCAGTAGCAACTATCTAATGGAAGATCAGGAATGGGGATGTGCCTAGTGCGATTGCAACTAGCCATAAGAAATGCCCCACCATGTCACAAACCGGTAGCTAAGCGCCTAACACGGCCCGTTGAACGCCATTGGTTATGTATGATTTGAATGCAATCGTGCGAGACAGGCAGGACAAGACCAAAAGCAGAACATCAACATGCAACCGCTCTAGCTCTGACTTGGCTGCGTTCTATGCAAATGCGATGAGTACAAGAGGATCTCAGAGAAGAAAGAAAGAGAAAGAGGCAAGAGGCTTGAACACGCATGCGAGAACTTCATACGAATACTTCGGGCATAATCCGAAATAGTTTTCGAAAGACGTGCGTCTGCGCCCTAAACAGGCCACTACGGCAGATATCACAATCATGATTCGGAACTGATGATTTTGCAGACCTCATTGATGTGCAATGTAGGCTATTGATCAATCTGGATGCCTAGGAGACTTTGTCCCATCCAAGCTGATGGCACCTCAGAATAGAGGCCCGCACAAACAATGGTTATGTCAAGACGTACCAACCAGGAGCGTTGTTTTCTGTTACTCAATCCCTACGCGAAAACTCCTCCCCCGGAGGTAAATGGATCCCATGCCAGAATGGTACATGCATTTCGCTTCCCATGCCAGGCGCAACTCCCGATTTGTACAAATGCTATTGATAACCTGTTTAATACTCATCTGAAGCACGTCTTACCCTAGCCAATGGCTGCAGGCTGCCTTGCCCACGCTACCCGTACCCAATCCAAAGGCCAGGTGCTGTATGACAAGGACAAACTATCGAGGTCTTCTGCGCCTGATGCAGCAAACTCAATAGGAAAGATCTTCTCCCTTTAGAATCGTACGTAGACTAGATGAATTAGGTCAGAGAAATTCAACCTCAGAGCCGACTGGCAATATGCGCATTGTAAGGAAGCTGAGTATGCGTGGGTACTGCCCGCCAGAAGAATGCATCATTCATTCGAACCATATTGTAGATAAATCCAAGAGAAATAGAAACAACCCACTCTTTGTGGCTTTTGTGATTTCAGATAGCTTATGATTGCGCCGTCAACAGAGACTTAGCTATGGGATGCGTAGCAAGGCTAGGGCGTCAAGCCGGACCCTATCCAGTATTCCTGAGTCCATGATAATCATGTAGTTTTCCAAGTTCGCTACCATGGGCGACATTGGATCCTCCTTTCCATCCCTGTAGCGAGTTATTGTGTTTTAAACAAGGCAGACCCCTATACCCGCCACTCCGATTCGCCGTCTGCTTCATCTGATAGAATTGAATCGTTCCTCCAATCCCAGCTCCCAAATGTAGCGGGCAGCTTAGGGAGGAAAAGATATCTGCCCAAATGATGACTTTATGCCTGTATGACCCTAGCCTATAATGGCAGAATCCCGGCAGATATGCCAAGCGATGCTTCGACTTGCCTGAGAGCCCATATTCTGCGACCGGAGGACTATAAGATGGCATGTGATATAAAGAAACTGAGTTGTCGTTTTTTCAATCAAACAATTCTGTGATGAGGCCCCGCCATGTGTATTCCTGGATGACAAATTGCTCTATGCATGGCAGCACAACTTTCTACAGAAGCTTATCTTTATTACGTGGGACCCCTCTTGTGCCCGATTGGTGCACTCAAGCACTCGATGCCCAAAGCCTCTGCCTTGCTTCTAGGATTAGCCTCAATATAGCGACACCCAATAAGGCACACCACATGCTGCGTAGGCGATTGCCCATTATATGAGATATACAATATTGAGTAATCTCACCACCTGTTTGATTCTCTTTCGTATAAACCTATCTGAATTGCTGTGGAGGGTGCGGGGCCCTCCCTCTATTCTGAACAAACACAACTTAATACTAAAATGACATGCCTGGTGAGAGAAATGGCAATAGAGGGCGATCACTTAAAAAAAAGTTGCGGTGTTATGCCCCAAGCTACTACATCTAATATTCTCATACGAAGAAAGATGCCGTAGAACCCGTTGTGTTTTGCCTTGCTAAAAAGCTTTGCCGAAGTTCTGCGAACAAGACCATACATAAAGAACCTGAGGGAATTTTTTCCTCCAATTTCAAGAATTGAGCTCTTGAGGAAATCTTGACTTCCAACACTGTGCACTGGCCGATACATGACTTGCGTTGTGCTCTCCACAAGCTAGGAGCCAGTAAAATACATCAACAGTTTTTTTGGAGGCTGTCGAACATGTCGAAGCGTATTATGTCCCTGAAGTTTTTGAGTCATGGCACGCGTTTAAGTACCCTAAGTTGACACCAATGCACAGTAGTTAGTGAACACTTCCTGATGAGAGAAGGTGTTTGCGCTTTTTAAAACGCCCTCGATACCAAAAATGGATTCGCAGCCAACAGCCCAATGACGAGCAATGCGCCTGATTCCTTTTTACTATCCGCCTTATATAAGCAGCGATCAGATTCGGATTCATAGCCCACAGTCTTGTAGCAATGGGTTCCCATGGCCTGAACACAAGAAAGAATGAGAGGTGTCTGGTGCGTGGATAAGAGCCCAAACATCCCTCGCTCATGATGACACTGTTCAAATGTGAGGGTTCCAAAAAACTGAGACGATAAAATGCATACTGTTTGAGGGCCTTTTTAACTGATTATTCGACCTCAGCTCACCATGAATCTGCTTTACGATATTATATGCATGTCCATGAGTGAGTACCGACTTAACCGTATGAGAATGTGGAATTAACTTGCCTGGATTCCCACATTCAGAAGCATTTATGAATGGAAAATGGCACTAAGTTCTGTTTGGAGGCAACCTAGCGCACTATCTTTCTCACTTGTAGGAAGCAGCCCCAGACAGGAATATGACCCTGGACTGCTTAGCTGCACCGTTCAATTTATATCCCTTTTTTTCTTCTTCGAGAAACTTCTCATTTGTTAGACTTCTTACCTCCGACCACTGTAGATGGTGCTTGTAGATCTAAGAGTCCTAGCTCTAAGGGGTTTGAATACCTACGCCTTACCAAAACGGTGGTTGCGGGAAGTATGCGTTGCTTTGGTCCTCCGACACGAATCCCTGATGTAAATGGCAGGAGTTTTTTGCCTTTGTGCGGCTTGCTTTTTCTCTTTGTTTTTAAAGCCCACCAGAGTCTCATACACCCTTCGCGGTTGTCAAAGGAGACTTCTAACATGTAATGTAATGGAACATAGTAAGTTGGCAATTTGGAAGTTTAGGTGTAGGCCTGCTTCTGTAAGCAAGGGTGGTTGGGGATTTAGTTTTTTTTTTTGAAAGAGTATCCCAAATATAGGTGGAGTTTCAGAAGAAAGGTTGGATTGTGATGGAGAGCTTACTAGTTGTGGAGTTGCAACTGCATATAAGGGACTGGCCAAGGTGGGAGCAATGGGGAGGCAAGAGGCGAGGAGATGAGGCTAGGATCGGTTTTTTGTAGTGCGCGGATTGGCGAAAACGTTGGGAAAAGGGGCACAAGAAGATCCGTTCTTGAGATGGGCCGGTGGTGGTGGACAAAATGCGTTCTACACGGTTGAGGGGGGGGGGGGCCGGGAGGGAATGGGGATGCAGGGGCGGGGGCGGGCTCTGGGAACGGCCGTGTCCCACCACTGCAATTCCCCCGGGCCAGGCCGTCCCGCGGCTGTGCGGCTCCCGCGGGGCCCCGTGCCCCCGCGCGGTTCCCTGTGGCGCGCTCGCGCCCGCGCGGCCAGCCGGGGGCTGGGCGGGGGGCACTCCTCGGTCTGACCACCCACCCCTGTGTTGCCCACCCGTGAGGAGAGATAGAAGGTGGCGCAGAGAGGGAACGCGAGATGATGGCCCGGGGCGTGCTTGTGCGATGAGGTAATGGGTGCCCCGGGGAAGGAGAAGAGGACGCGTGCCCACAGGAACAGCAAGGTGAACAGAAGATAGTAGGTAAGGTGGGATTGCAATAATTAAACTGTTGAGGAAAAAGAGGAAAGGGAGGAAACTAGGGGGAGACAGGACAGGAGGAAGAAATGTGGAGAAGAAACGGGAAGGGGAGCGTCGGGCTGCGGGTGGTCCGGGCGGGTCAGAGGAAGTAGAAGCCGGGTTTTTAAACGAGCAAGGTCAATAGCAGGCGCATTGCTAGGTATGAGGGGATCTCAGGTGCGGAGGATTAGGCAAGCCGAGGAGTCAAAGGCCACAAGCTCTGCCCGAGGTGGGTGCTTATCCAAGGGCCAAACGGGCCGCCTTTGTCAGCAGCCTCTCTGCCAAGAGGATTCGACCATGTGGGAACGAGGAACTTTGTAAAGTGCGTGGAGATGAATGTTGAGGCGAGGCAACGCCGGCAGTCAAAAGGAGGTGACAGATAGGCAAATGCAGGCGATCGGGGATGTTTGTTTGAGTTAAGGAATGTGGAAGCGTAGTGTGCATTTGGAGGCGTGAAGGGAGGTCGGGTGAGCGAGAGGCTGACAGAGAGTCGTGTGCCATAGAGGCGAATCGGGGCCGTACAAAGGGATGGTGGATAGAAGCAGGTTGCAAGTGGAAACAAGGAATGCCGGAAAGTATTTAGGCTCTGATGATTGTGTGAATTTCTGCGCGTCACCGCCTACGGGTCGATGAGGGAACATAGAGGATGGAAGGATTGAATGGAAGAAGGCAGCGTCCTGTGAAGGGTGGCGGAGAGAAACCGGAATAGACAGAACCATAATGTGTAGATGAGGGATGGGCGATGGTGGGCGAGGCGGAGAATGCGGGAGCGGAGGTTGGGACGTAGTGAGCAGAGAATGGTGAAGGGGTGGGGGGGGACGTGGGGAGGCACTGAGTGAAGGGGAGGCACGACGAGACGTGGAGCGGGTTGGAGAGAAGGAGATAGTGGGGTGGTGGAGGGAGGGGGGGGGGGGGGGTGGGGGGGGGAGGGGGAGGGGAGGAATCTAGGCTGACTGGGTATGTCCCCAAGAGGGCTGGGGCGGGGGGTGGGGGAGGGCCTGGGCGGACAGGGGGGGGGGGGGGGGGGGGCGGGGGGGGGGGGGGGGGCCGGTGGCCGTGCGGCATGAGGGGTGGAACGCGGAAAGGGTGGTGGGAGGAGGGGGGGCATGGACGGGAGAGTGCGCGCCAGGCTAGAGCCGCGATGAGTTGATGCCAGACCAAGATGGAATGACGGCGAATTGTTAAGGATGGAAGCCGGTGTCAGTGGGAAGCGCGCATGGGGGGGTGAAATGTAGAGCAGCGGGGGGTGGAAAAGGGCTGATGGTGATAGAAGAAGAAGCAGTTTAAAGCGGGCTAGGTGCTGAAGGATGAGCTGAGAGGAGGGGTGGAAAACGAGTGCGGAGTAAGTGGGCGAAGTGAGAAGTATACAGGGACGAAGCTGCGCGGGCAGAGAAAGACTGGAGGTAGGAGGACGGTCAGAGAAAAGGAAAGGGCCAGACGGGAGCGGCCAGCGAGGACGAAAAGAGGTTGAGAGCCTAAGGGAGAGTCGAGCTACGGGCTGGGCAGCACCCGAGAGTAAGTTAGTAGGTAGCCGTAATAGAAGGCAGAGCTTGAGGACCGTAGGGGCCTGAGATATGAGTTGAAAGTTAGAAATGATGCGAGTTTGTGAGTTTGCGAATTGAATTGAGTATCCAAATACTGAGAGGCATTAGCACCAATGTGACCATGTGGAAAACGCTCATGCGAATCGTCACGTGAGCTTGAGTACGAAACAGCTCAGGCGACGGGCCGAACTCCTTTTAGCCCGACGCTAAGTGATGGCACCGCCAGTGCTAACCGCGTCTTGCAAACCGTCTAGTATCTGCATACATTATAAATCCTCCTGCATGACACAGTTTACTGTGCTAGCATAGGCGAGCAGAGACGAAGAAGGACGTTCCAGGATCGCCACCAGACGGAAGATGAAGCACCCCTCACAACAACAGCGAGACCCGCGGCAACGAGCCCTAGCCCCCCCAGTAGACTACCTTATTTGTCAAATTGCAGTCAGCCACCCCGCTTAAAGCCGCCCTTGTACGACCGTCGAATATGGCTAGAGCAAAAAAACGAATAACGTAAGCGCGGCTGCCCGCCGTGACTTTGATCGGTGTTGCGAAAAACTGCAGCGAACGCCGCGGATGGGGCCTCAAAAGCGTTGCGTTGAAGCGAAAATCGCCGCCGCCCGCGCGCGCTTTGTAGTACCCTGTAACATACCATGCAATGCACTGTAAGTTTGAGACATCGCGCATTTGAGCGAGGAGTTGCTGCCAACATCTCTTGTAATTCTTTCGCAATTACGGTTACAGATCGCATTTTCGCAAATTAAGAAGCAATTCGACTACTCGACTGATCAATTCTGAAGCATTCAACTACTTGAGACGAGGAGCCGTGCGAGGCCAGTAGAGAGAGAGCAATCAGCAATCAGCCCCAGTGCATGAAGTGTCGCAGCAGAAAGGGCAGGAGGCAGCCCGGCAGGCAGGAGGCCGAGGAGGAAGAGAGGATATGATTGTAACACAAGCGAAAGAGCAGAGGTTAGGGAGCGTGCACGCCTTTATGGGTTCAAGAGAGCCAATCGGCACACAGGTACACCGACTGCTGATTTATGTCAGGCCGGGTATGAGATGGCCATGACAACTAAGGCCGACTGATAGTCAATCAAGTAGCCTGACCGTGTAAATACATAACTAATTTCCAAGTCTAGTGACGACAATTTACCGTACCCTTAGGTCAAGGACGCGCCAAACGCGTCCAGAATCTGTCGGAAGAAGGTTTCGGACAGCTATTCAAATATCTTAACTCGTATACAGCCTAATGCAGCCAGCATGGGTATACTAGCCCTCTGAAGCACGTACTTTACGGGGGGTTCATGTCCGACATGTGCGAAGGCCTGGGGACAAGGATATCTACTGTCGCTGCGGGCTACGGGCTGAGCGGTCTCATAGGGTTCTTTTGATGCGCCGGGACAAGGAATGTACGCCGGAGGCGGGCTGCGGGTCTTCAAGGCGTTCTAGGGACAAATCAGGGGTCTCGGAGTCGCGACAATGCGATATGTACAGACTAGGGGCGATGCGAATGGAGAATACAAAGACAGACAAACTCACGTAGAGAGACTCGGAATGAGACGGGACTCCAGGGCGTGACTCTTGATCAGGCGGTATATCAAGATGCAATTAAGCCAAGATAATATGAAGACTCAGGCCCTGTAGGCACTCCTATGTAAGCTGTTCCTATCAGGAATATCCTAAAAGAACATCGCGAACATCCTTCGAGAAATATCCCAATTGAGGATCTTCTCTCAAAGGGTCGCCCCCTCCACAAACGCCGACCTTTCCCTCGCGAAAATTTACCACACGGAACCTCCACGACGCCCGACTAGATAACTCGGATCGGGAATCGGACGACCGAGCCACCTACTAGATGCCGACCGGAAACCTTACGCAGGTCTCGCCAAACTACAACTCAAAGCTCTCTGATCTCGACTGATATCTGCCGCTACCGTTGCGTGATATCTTTGTGTCACACCCGAATCGTAGTTGTGTGATAACACTCACCCCCACTACTCAAAGCCAAATGATGCCCTCATTACATTAGAAGCTGACAGACCCTAGGACTGTGCTCTAAGCCGTGTGAAAGAAACAAAACAAAAAAATTATATTAATCTAGGCCACTTGGATCTGGACTTGAAATCTTGGAACTCCGGACTTGCGATCTATGGAAACTTGGACTTATTACTAATGATTATATACTATGTACCGTAAAATGCAGTGGTGAGGTACTTGTATATATCAGCGTCCTATGCTACTAAACCGCTTCTATTAGTCCAAAAAATATATCGTCGGAGGGCACGGGTGAGCAAAAAAAAACTAAATAGAATGTAGTCCAAATCAGTGCGCACGCCTGGGCCGTGTGAGCCTGGCTTCAAGGGTAGGCTGGTTAATTTGTTTTGAGCGCTGAGTGGTCTGCTTACCATACAGTGTCCTCGTAGTCCCGCCCTGCGCGTTGTTGAGCAAGGGCAGGGGGCTAGGCAGGAGGGGACTCATTGCTACCATGGCAGCCTCTTCAGTAAACCCTGGTAGGGACCCTGGTGGCAGCAAAGTGTTCAGGGTGTGCAGTGACGGCAAGCATTAGCTATCAAGACTGGAGCTGAGCTGCCAGTGTCGAAGCGTCTAGACAACTATGGTCGATTATCAATTTTTTTTTTCTTCCAGAGGTCTAGACGTCTATAGTTCGATTTCTTTTTTGTTCTTCTAGGTAAATAAGTGCTTCGAGGCCGCGAGTCCGGTGGTAGCCATGTAAATGCTCGCCGAGGCGTCTTTTGGTCGTTACGAGCGTGTCGTGCGGTATGGCGTTCTAGGTTCATGTTGTTCGATGAGCCGAGATACCGCGTGGGTGCCAGGCAGATCTGCCCTACGCGCGCGCTCTTCGCGAGCTTGCGCGTCTTAGGCCCGTTTAGCGGTCTGAAGGTCTAGGTTTCATGTTGCCTAAGATGGCCAGTCCCGGTGCACGTGCCAGGTAATTGCCTCGGCGTGTCGTGGGTCTCTGGAGTCGTGGGTCTTGGCCGTTCTTAGGTTTAATGTTGTTCGAGGGCCAGATACCCGGCTCCAGCTCAGTGCCAGGTCATAGCCTCGGGACATCGGGGTTCTGGGTATTGGGTCTGGCGTCCTTGACCAGCCGATACTTGGGTGTAGTTTTTTTGGTTCATCGATGCTTGATATGCCGCCAGATCCCGTGGGTAGGCCAGTCTGCCTCCGGCGTCGGTCTTGAGGAGTCTTGCGGTACTTAGAGAGTTCTAGTTTCCAGTTGTTCGATGCGCCAGAATAACGGTGAGTTGCCCAGACCGTCTGCCTCGCGATGGCCCGTCTAAGCTTTTTCTGGTGACTTGTTTCACACCTCAGGCGTTTGCGTAGAACCCTCAGACTGATGGCTTGACTCTGGTTACACATTATCGCGACTTGGTACACCTAGCGACTGAGTGGCTCTTGTAGCATCGGTACACCTCAGGTTTTGGTCCTATCCTAGGGACTGATGCCACCTGGACTCGTATACACCTAGGGACTTTGTACCACCCACTTACCTAGACTGATGGCGATTTGAACGCACCACGGATTATTTCGGTGAGATGGTGTCAAGCGGGACAGAAGGCGTGTAGTAAGTTTTTTTCTACCTTTGCAAAGCGATAGTAGACAAAACTGGACACAACACCAGCTTTTTCCAATCGTAAGCCCCTTTGAGGATTACAACTCGTACTAGTGGATAAGACGTGTTTTCGCTTCCCTTATGCTGCCCTCTGAGGATGGAATATTGGTGATATTGTACCTTTCTTGGCTCGAGGATAGAACGTAGTGGATGGTTCTTTTGTTCCTTTATCCGGACGTCATGTACATGATCGAGACAGCAGTTTCAGATTTCACTACCAAATGCGTGCCGGGGAGATTACTTCTGTTGTACCTCCCATAGCCCCATCGGCGGTTTTGGGCCTCCCTACATGGGCACTCTTGGGTCCCAATGTCCAAGCTCTCGGCAACGGAAACACCCGTCATTGGCCCGCAAGTATTCCCTGCCCTCTGGGGTCAAAGGAGGAAGGGTCGTGCCATCCCCGTTCCTGTCTCCCTGCCTAGTTGAGCTTGGGAAGTACCCTTGTCGAATTGGGCTTGGGTTTTGTCCCCGCCTACTCGCATTTGGGTGTTGCCTCAATTGCTCCTGCATCTCTTGACCAACTTCTTCTCTCACGGCTTGGATGATCTGGAACATCTGATGCGGATCCAAGTGAAAAAATTGTTGATGCGGAGGTTGTTGAAGTTGATGCGCATCATCCTCCATGTTATCCATGGTGACATCCTTTTGCCGGGGTTGGATGTCTAGAATCAATTGCTCCCTCAGGGCTTGCATGATTTGGGTTAGCTGGACTGGGTCTATGTGGGCGAAGTTCTGGAGTAGTTGACCGTTTCGGACAAGTGGCGCTAGGTCAGGTGTTTGCCCCACTTGCGGACATTGCTTAGCATTCACGTCTTTCATGCTCACGTCTTTCATGCTGAATCCCAGGGGGTGTAGAGACGAGGAGCGGAGGGGAGAGTAACGTTTACCAAGGCTGGTAAACTTGTAGCCCTAGCTCGGCTTGTAGTCCAAGGGCTCTAGCTAATTCCTTCATATTTTATATTTTAATGATATCTAGCTCCATGTGTCTCTGAAGGCCATGAGACTTGGTTGGGGGCTTGGCTAGGGCGAGAGGGCTGCGCGCTACCGGCATGTGGCCAGAGAGATGTCCAGCACTTCCGTATATTCTCCCGTGGACTGGCTGGCGAGCGCAGGCGTAGACTACGCCGCGTAGTAAGCGCCGCGTAGTAAGCGACTGGTAGTCAGAGGGGTGGCCACGTGATTAGCGGTTGGCCTCGAGGCACTGCAGGGATATGGGGTATCGCTTGCATGGGTGTGAAATAAATGTCACGGGTAGTAAGCGACACGTGGTGGGAAGATCACGTGATATGAGCTTGTTCTCGAGTGACTGCAAGGGTTTCGCTTTGCAGGGGTACGACAATGACACAGATACTCTGTAGCGTGGGACCACACCTAAGCTCCGAAACCAAGTGTAACACACAGGAAAAGGAGTTAGGGAGCGCGCTTTAGGGTAGGGCCAATCTGCACACGTCACCGACTGCTGTTTAGTTGGGTAGTGTCGGCTGACAACTAAGCGACTGATCAAGTAGTGCCGTAATCTAACTAATTCCAAGTCTAGTGGACGACAATTACCGTCCTTGGTCAAGGGACGCGCAACCGCGGATCGTCGGACAGAAGGTCTTCGGACAGCTATTCAATATCTTAACTATACAAGCCTAATGCCAGCCACAGGTACTGCCTCTGAGCACGTACTTTCGGGGGGGTCTTCAGGGTCTCGAGGCCGGGACAAGGATATGTCGCTGGGGCCGGGCTGGGGTCTTCAGGGTCTTGAGGCCGGGACAAGGATATGTCGCGGAGGCCGGGCTGGGGTCTTCAGGGTCTTGGCAAATCAGGGTCTCGGGTCGCGACAAGGATATGTCCGACAGGGCGATGCGGGGAATCAAAGACAACTCACGTAGAGGAGACTGGGACAAGAGACGGGACTCCAGGGGTGACTCTTGACTCGGGGGTTACAAGTGAATTAAGATATAATTGAAGACTCAGGCGTAGGCACTCTATTTATAGCTTTTCCTATCGGAATATTCCTAAAGAACATTCCTCGAACATTCCTTCGAAATTCCCAATTGGATCTTCTCTCAAAGGGTCGCTCCCAAACGGACCTTTCCCTAGGAAAATCCCCCACGGAACCTTCCATCGGCCAACTAGATCTCGGATCGGGAACATTGGACGGACCCCTACTATTGCGACGGAACCTTACGCAGGTCCTCGCCCAAACTACAACTCAAAGCTCTCATATCTGACTGTACTGCGCTACGTGCGTGTATCTTTGTGTCACACCCGAATCGTGGTGTAACAGAGGAGGAGGAGGAGGAGGAGGAGGAGGAGGAGACTAGAGCAGTCAGTAACTCTGAGTTGGAGTAGGAGCTCGCCGGGGGAAACGACTGCACAACGTGGAAAGGAATTCCAGAGTCAGCCAGAACTTGAGCAATTAAGCAAATCGCGTTTCCGCAAGTCAACAAGTTAAGAAGGAGGCTGCAATTCGACTACTCGACTGGTCGATTCCGAGGCAATCAAACTTACTTGAGGAGGAGGAGGTGGAGGAGGAGACTAGAGCAGTCTGCAGTGACGAACGAACTCTAGGGAGGAGCTCGCCGGGGAAATGTCTGTTAGACAGTATGAATGATGATGGCTGCCGGGATCTCTACTAAATTGAAAGAAAAATAAACACGTGTGTACAGGAAGAGTTGGATGTCAGCAGTACTCAGATAAGATGATAGATCACCATGCGTACGGGAAGAGTTGGATGCGTACGGGAAGAGTTGGATATCCGCAGTACGCCAAATCAGATTAGATGATAGATCACTATGCGTACGGGAAGAGTTGGATGTCAGCAGTGCGCCAAATCAGATTAGATAATATGATTCGCAGGCTACAGCGTGGCGCCTGCAACATATGGGTAATCTCATAGATTTCTGCTCGTAGATTTCCAATTTGACAGGAGGTTACAAATCGCAATTTCAGCAATACTCGAACTTCCGGCAATACTCGCAATTCCGGTTTCAATCGCATCGGCAATACTCGCAACACTCGCAATTCCGGTTTAAATCGCATCGGCAATACTCGCAATGCTCGCGATACTCGCAATGCTCGCGATACTCGCAATACCGGCAATACTCGCAATTCCGGTTACAAATCGCAATTCCGGCAATACTCGCAATTCCGGTTACAAATCGCAATTCCGGCAATACTCGCAATTCCGGGTATAAGCAGGTGTAACGCGTACATCAGTACATCGGCGTGGCGGACCCCGTGAACTGTCAGCTGCACGGAGCAAAGGCGCCAGCCTGTCGAAGGGCCAGGCGCAGGCGTGGAGATTCAAGGACTTAGGCGAATTTGGATTCCGAGTTGCGACTAACTAATTTCAGCGTTGCATTCAGACAAAATATTTCAACTGGGGCTTCAACAGCACGTCTTCCATCTCGTTTCGAGAATTGATTAGTTTGTCTTCTCCTTGACTTTAGGTCGAAAATCCATCGAGTCAAGGCGTCAGTCAAGCGTTCTCATCAGGGCCACTGGGTGACGCGCCTGTCTGGTGAAGGCCATAATGCAAAGCGATGATGGCTTCCTGAAGCTCAAGGAGAAATGCTGCTCCAGATGCAACATAAGCGTCTAGCTGCCGATCACCAACTTCGTCGACTAGTTGATACTGATGTAGAGAGAAATATTGGAGCGCAACATATGGCCTGTGTTTGTATGCCCAGTAGACAGTGTTACAAACATCAGTCCCTCCAGGTCCCTCGCGAAATTCGCTAAGTCCTTCAATGTACCCGCCTGGCCCTTCAATAGGCTGGCGCCTTTGCTCGGTCAAGCTGGCAGTTCACCTTAGGTGTAAATAGGAAAACTCGCAACTGGGCATAATTAGTCGCAAGTCGGAATCGAAATTCGCCGAGTCACAAGTCCTAGAATTTCCCCGCCTGGCCGCGCCTGGCCCTTCGACAGGCTGGCGCCTTTGCTCCTTACAGCAGACAGTTCACGTGGTATGCCACGCCGATGTACTGATGTACGTGTTGTACCTGCTACTGCATAGAGTGCATCCTTCCGGGTACAAATCGCAATTCCGGTTACAACCTCAAAACTTGACAGGAGGCACGGCAATTTTGGCTGGGTCTGGAGTGTAGGTTTAGTGTGACCGAGGTCCCGGGCCAAAGCTGACTTACTAGTTCGCAACCTGTGCTGCACGGCAAGCACTTCTGAGGCGCGCATCGCAACTGAGGCATGAAAGTAGAAGCCAATTATAATTTACATTTGGAAAAAACGGTCCGTCCGGCTCCAGACGAGTTGAAGATCCGTCTCCGTGCAACTCCAAATGTTCAACTCCAACTGATGAGTCAGAGTGGTAGGTTTGTAATGAGGTGTGTTCCCTTTGTGTCTGTGGATAATGAGAATGGCTATGTCCTGCAGGTCGCGGTGCCTGTTCTCCCGGGTCCTGCTGGGGTGGTAAATGTGCAAGTTAATAAGCTGCAAGGAGCTTACGCTGCCGGAGTAGATGGTGAGGTCTTCATGCATTTCGGAGTGTTTGAGTGCCTGCATAATTGCCACGAGTTCAGCGCGATTGATGTTCGCAGTGATGCCCTGTCTGCCAGGGTCTATGCGGGGGCAGCGTGCAGCGGCCCTGGAGGAGTAGACGCCGGCCCCTAGGCGCAGGACGCCGTGTTTGTCTATGATGGCGCTTCCATCTGTGTATAGAGCGAGGCCTGGTGCTTGCGGGAGCATGGGGGGTGTTATGGGTGTGGGGTCTATCTGCATGGGGGTGGGTTGTTGTGCCCATGTCAGAAGGAGGGAGCTGAATGCCTTGGGCAGGTGGGTGGTCGGAGGGCCCAGTTGGGGGGGGGGGGGGGGGGGGGGATGGAAGTGGCCCCCATGTCCCTCATGGTTTTGGCCCATGTTGTGGGTGGGTTGTGGGTGGCACTTGGCATAGCCAGCTGTATTTAAGATGGCAATGAGTGTGTAGGTTCCCCTGTGTCTCTTGGCAGGGGTGAGTTTGCCCACCGTCCAGATTAGGGAGGTGGTAAAGGGTTTGGCCTAGGGGCAGAGTGGCTAGTTCCATAACCCATGGGTGATTTAAGAGGGTGTTATGGCCATAGGTGGGTTTGTGTGGGACCAAGAGAATGGTGCACGTGGGGGATATCAAGGGTGTGAGCATGTATTGCGCTGCCTAGCGCCCATACAACAGCCTTGTGGGCCTCGTCAGGGTTCTGGCTGGTGAGGTGAGTGTTTCCCCCGTACCAAGTTTGGGTGTAGCAATGGGGTCCTAGGCCAAACAGCTGGCCAATGGGGGTAGGGGTGTTTCCCATGGGATGGTGGGAAAAACCTAACAGAGCCCGCCATGCATAATACCGAGGATGTCCCTGTATGTATGTTACAGTCTAGGGGTAGACCAAATAGGCTAAAGTGACTTGCCCAACCGTATAGGAAGGGCTTAAAAAGAAAAAGCACTTATGAACTTAACCCCAAACAATCGTTTAACCTACAGGGGCGCTGAGTTCGTGCTATAGTGATAATTTAATTCTACAATATAATTAAATCATCATTTCATCTGGGATGATAATTTAATTGTGCGATTGCTGTCGTTTTTTTATAAATTGTATTAAGTATTTCTATCCTCCAATGGAATCAGGATTCATGACTAGCTCCATACAAGAGTTTTGATCCACCAATTCAGGTTAAACGTTCATTTCCTCAACAAACAAAAACATCCTCAGCGTATAAGGGACATTCTAATATGAAATGCATTTCATCTTCGACTACCGGTACTCTTCGAAGAGGGTAGAATTCTACCGTCAACCATCATATCACAGCACCTGCAAATTCTACCAGAACGAGAGGTACTCCTTTCTGATTCGACATTTAAGCTGTGAGCTCGAAGACGTAGTCTTGCTATGCATTTAATATCATCCCTACTGTTTAGTTGCTTATTAAGGTGGTGGCTGATGGTATATGTGGAGAACTTGGTAATGTGCCGTCAGGGGATGCGTAGGTGGATGGAAAGAGTCCGGGATGCCAAGGTTAGGGGGCTGGGGCAGGAGTAGGGTTGAGGTGGGCTTCCAGATGAGGGTGAAGAGCAGAGGTGTAGGCTGAGTCTGTTGAGGACAATTTTATGCCTGGTGGAGACTCTTTTGCGTGTGCGAGAGGGTATTGGATGGGATAATTGTGGTCCCACCAGGGCTCACAATGTTAGGTAGGGAAGTAATGCCCAGGGGAATGAGGGTTTTGAAAATATTGGGGGGAATGTTGTGTTGGGGGATGTCAGGGAGGAATTTATAAAGGGAGTTGATAAGGGTGTCATCCTCCATGTGGATTTGGATGTGGGATCTTTTGAGGATGTGCATTTGCCTGATCAGGGTAAATTATTGAAGTGTGTGGCTGGGCAGGGTAAGAGCGTCCATACCCTGGAGCATTACATTACATTACATGACATTACATTACATTACATTACATGTTAAAGTCTACTTGACACCGCGAGGGTGCATGAGACTCTGTGCTTTAAACAAAAAGAAAAGCACCCACAAAGCAAAAAAACCCATTACATCAGGGGTGTGTCGAGGACAAATAAACCAAACTCCCAACCACCGTTTTGGTGGCGTAGGTATTAAACCCCCTAGAGCAGGACCCAGATCTCAACCACTTACAGTGGCGGAGGTAAGAAGCTAACAAATGAGAAGTCACAAGAAGAAAAAAGGGATAATAAATTACGGTGCCACTAAGCAGTCCAGGGCTTCCTGTCTTGCTCTTCTACAAGTAGAAAGATAGTCGGCTAGGTTGCTCCAAAAAGACTTAGTGCCATTTCCATTCATAAAGGTTCTAAAGCATAGCACCTTCTTTGTGGAGGAGGGCTGTAGTGAGCATGCCTAGTTTCCCTGTGTCGGTGAAGGACCTGGTGTTGTGGGCTGCTGTGATTTGAGCATAGTCCACCATTAGGGAGGGAATGCCCAGTCCTACCTATTTCAAGGGTAGGCAGGCACTAGCAGTGGAGAAGGAGGTTTGCAGGTCACAGCATTTTTTAGCTAGGGTCCATATGGCCTTGTCTAAGATGACCATATCCGAATAGCTGTAGGGTGCTACACGCATAGGGTAGGTGATGGCAGGTTTAATATACGTACTGATGAGTCTGAGAGTCTGAGACATTGGAAAGGGGTGGCGCCTTTGGGCTTGGCAGTGGCGAAGATTTGGTGTCCTTCACGATGTCGGTTTCCAAATAACTCCTGACTAGTTTGAAAACCTGTAATCAATCCTAATAAAAATGACCTTATACCGGTAGCTGACCGGAAGTAATTATTATGTTAATGAGTCTTCAACTGTTTATCTGACTGGAAGAAAAAAATGATTTGTTCGCGTTTACATTTTCCTGTTTTTTTTCCACTGCCGATGAAGGCGAGCTGCCAAATTGCTGGCTGAAGCTATGTAACCAAGTTGAAGTTGAAGTTAACCTGTCTACATCCATGTGATTGCATTCTGGAGATACTTGTGATTATATTCTGTATATCCCTATCACCGTTCCGACGAATGGCTGTATGGTTGAACTCCTAGAAAGAATGTAGAATCCCCATGGGTGCGGTTTAGTGTTCGCGGTCGCTTTCAATCGCCATGGTAGCTTTATCAAGGTAAAGTAGCAGCCCGTTCCTTAGCACGACGAAAGACGGGGCTCCCTTAATACCACAACCAATCAGGTGATATCATTACTTTTTTCTGTACATCCCTGTGATTGCATTCTGTACTCAGGAGTGCAATGCAGCAGTGTTAATGCTTCTCAGGTCTACAAAGCCCGTTTACGGTGAGCAGCCTGAAGGCCACGTAATCAGTTAAATTCAATTATCTGACTGAACCACCGCAAATACCGTGAGCAAAGACAATCATGGAGAACTCGGGGCCTGGCTAATACGTAATCATGTTTTCCGCTACTCACTACCGCGCTTAATCTCTCTCCGGCAAATATGACACTGTTCCAGAATAGGACCCTGTCCACAATAGGATAGGGTTTACAGTCCACACCCTAGCTCTTCTTTTGGGCTATGAGTAGCATCTGCTTGGTAAGCTCCATGCGTTCCGGGGATATCGCACGGGGGGACTTGGAATTGGTAGACGGTGAGCAGCCCAGAGCTGAAAAACCATGTAACAATCCAATCCAATCCATGCGTAGCAGCTTCCAAGCAGCTCCCCTGACTTGTTCAGCCAAACTGGTAGCAGCTTCTAGGCAGCTCCCTAATCCAACCACTGGGCTAAGCCCACAGATTTTAGCACGCATGCAAGAAAAGGGGATCTAATCTTAAACTTATAGATATCCATCCACCTAAGGGAGCCTAATGGAGCATGACTTCCTACTAACTTCCAATATGGAAGGATCCTAGCTTTCTGTTTGCCCACAAGCAGCAGCTTCTAGGCAGCTCCTTTGGCTTGCTTGTGGCCAAAAACATAAGCAGTGGCTGCCATGGCCAATCCCTGTCGTAACTTTAATCCACAGTCGCAGACAGGCCCATGGCTGGGCCCAAGACAATCCCACACAACATAGCTTTTCTTTTCACCTACGAGCAGCAGCTTCGAGGCAGCTCCCTGAGCCAGTCACTTGGCAAAGCCCCATGATTTCAACAGTATCAGAAAAATGATTCTGTCAGCTTCTAGAAGAGCTACCTTGCTTTAGGTTTGGCTGGGTAGCAAGCCAGGGGAGCTGTTTAGAAGCTGCTACTAAAACTTGAAAATAAAAGCTATGCCACACAACCTTCTGAGTGCAGCTTCCCTCCTAGCTCCAGGTTTGACCAAAGGATGGGGAAAGGAAGCTGCCTATTAGCTGCTTCGTGTGCCCCCCAAAAGATACATTGGCCCACACCATGGTGCAACACATCTAGTGGTCTACACCATGGTACAACACAACTAGCCAGCTCCATTGCTGTTGGAGGTGATCTTGGTATTCCGAAGTTGTCCTTTTTGGCTACGGGCAGCAGCTTCTAGACAGCTTCCACATGCA
Organism: Chlamydomonas sp. ICE-L; assembly: GCA_013435795.1. Classification (NCBI taxonomy): domain Eukaryota; kingdom Viridiplantae; phylum Chlorophyta; class Chlorophyceae; order Chlamydomonadales; family Chlamydomonadaceae; genus Chlamydomonas; species Chlamydomonas sp. ICE-L. Next base: position 131,532 of record JACBWV010000899.1, read on the forward strand.
AGTTGTCAGGGGGGTCCACACCACAGTGCACCACATCTATTCATCTCCATCACTGTCGAATGTCATCTTGGTTGCCTTGGCATTCATGTCCACGTCCTTGAAGTGGGCACCATACCTGAATGACAAAGGGGGTGGAAGGGAGTTGGTGTGCATGACGCGGGGGGGCTAGGGGCTGGGTGGGTTTGGGTTTGGGGGGGGCATGATGTGTGGGGGGGGGAGGAGCATGGCGAGGGATCGGTGTGGTGGGGGTTGGGTTGGGGGTGAAGGAGGAGGTTTGTTGGGGGTAGAGCTTGTTGGGGGGGTGATGGTGAGGGGGAGGGGGGGGGATTGGTGGTGGTGGGAGGAGGCTTGTTGTTCTTGTTGGTGGTAGGGATTGGTGGTGGTGGTTGTGGTGAGGGAGGATTGGTGTGTTAGTGTGTGCCGATGCCAAATAACTTTCAGCATGTGATTGTTTTTTTCATTAAAGGAAGCTGTAATCTTCTCAGGGTAATGTAGTCTTCTCAGGGTCCTTTAAAACATGCACACATCCCGGTTTGGCGAATGGTTCAATGGTTGATCATTTTGCTGGACTGAAGGTGCTGGGTTAAAATGCTTTCGGGCGCGCTTCAGTGTTCTCTACTGCCGCAAGACAGGCAGTGATTTTTCTTTCAAATCTGAAAGTGGTTTTTTCCTAGCTTTATGGTTTTAGGCCTCCTCCAGGGACAGAGTTTTGGTGCTGTCTATAGCTTTTTATAGCTGTAGGGCCATTTAAGGGGGGGGGGGGGGGGACTTTTTGTTTTACTTTTATATAGCGATAATTTTGCTGAAACGGGGTCAAAACTAGCGATCGTTATATATAGCAGAAATAAAAAATCCCTGAAGACAGGGCTTCCTTAAAACCACGCCCCACCAGGAGTTATCGTTACTTGGCAACCCTAGGTCCTCCGTCCACTGCAATTTATTTAAGATTTCTGTAGGGCAGGTTGAGTAGATACTTGGGCCACTCAAGCCTGATTTCAGGATTGTTGCGTAGCCATCGCATGGCGGAGCGCAAAGTGCGGAGCCTGGAGGTTCGGGGTGCAGCGCCAAAGACCAGGCATCGCCATGCAACGGCGGATTGGGGAGTCTTGTTTCAGCTGAGAAGGCGGTGCTGGTGTTTTGATTCATAAGAATTTTGCAGTCGCATGGAAGGCAGCACCTTTGGAATAACGAACAAAGCAATGAATCGCAAGCCCGGTCCTGTTGCTACCTCGCGAGCGGGCACAACTGCCCAGATTTGGGCCGAGATTTGCTCGAGTTTTAAAATTGCTGCGAAAATTCAAAAGCCAAGCTATAGCTACGCGTATAGATACGCGATCCTCCAGGCCCTGGAGGGTATATTCGGGGTTTGTGTGTGTGGGTGTGTGTGGGGGGGGTGGGGGGGGGCATTACATAATTTGCCCCCGTCGTTTACCCCCGTGAACTCCAGGTAGGCGTGTGGTCTGCCGTGTGGTTACACGGTGACCGGTAGGGCTGGTCAATAGCAAAAATCCTGTATTTCTACATATAATGTCTGTATGTATGTATGCATATATGTACGTACATACATCTAGGTAGCAGGTTGCAAGCAAGATAAGGCAGTGCAACAAGCAGAATAAACAAAGCAGGTATGCGCCCAGGGTGCTCGAATCAATAAGGCCAGAACCATACATACAAACAAACATACATACAAACTAACACACATACAGGGAGCAGACAAGAGTGACTAGAGTGACTCACAAAGAGCTCTCCTTCTTCTTCACAGTTGTGCCGAACTTCATCAACGCTTCAGGGACAGGCTGGTCCGCCTCACGGAGCACATTGATGAGCTCTCCCGCACGTGGCTTGTCCATAGACGCACAGAAGAAGGTGTGGGCAATACCTGGCGTGTGATAATGTGGTGTGAGCAGCATTCATAAGGAGGTGTAAGTAATATTCATTCATAATATTCATAAGGAGGTAAGAGCAGTACAAATAGTAGTAACACAAGAAATATGAATACAAATAATAGTCTAATATAATAGTACAAATAGTACAAATAATATAATAGTAAAAAAAAGTCTAATACGGAAGTACAAATATTACAAATAAGTAGTGATACAAAGACAATCTGTGGCTAACGGGTCAAACAAGGGCAATAAGCCATTCATTTTTTTAGACCCACCTCCTGGGGTGAAAAACCTTTCACGATAGTTCAAAAACAAGCAAAAATCAAACCAAACTCTAAAAGTGAGCTGGTTTGGGGGGAAATCTTCGCAACTTCCACGCCAGGCGGATTCCGACAAAGATAAGGTACCGAAAGCGGCTCGAGCAGAGCAGAGCTGACCGAGAGCAGAGCAGAGCGGAGCCGAGAGCAGAGCAGAGCTGACCGAGAGCAGAGCAGAGCTGACCGAGAGCAGAGCAGAGCTGACCGAGAGCAGAGCAGAGCTGACCGAGAGCAGAGCAGAGCTGACCGAGAGCAGAGCAGAGCTGACCGAGAGCAGAGCAGAGCGGAGCCGAGAGCAGAGCAGAGCTGACCGAGAGCAGAGCAGAGCGGAGCCGAGAGCAGAGCAGAGCAGAGCTGACCGAGAGCAGAGCAGAGCGGAGCCGAGAGCAGAGCAGAGCTGACCAGATCCGTATTCGCTTCTCATATTGAGTTAGCGTGTCAAGGTAGAGCTCGAGAAGTGACCTCCACAGATTCCAGGTCACCAAGTGTGGAAGTTGGGCCAAACCAGAAAATCAATATTCCCACCCAAACGTCTTGGGTGCATACACTGTACTTAGCCCTGCAACAGAGCCTTAAAACCATAGCCTTCAAATTCGCATACACCAAAAACTTGCTAGGTCAGCTCATAATCAGGGCTCTAGGAAAGGGGGTTTGCTTGACAACTTCGTTCAACTTTGTCTAAATCCACATTGAAGACCACAAATGGATAGCGCTCGTTGAGACGACCACAACACACCCTACTATGAACTCCTGATTATAATTGGTAGAGGAGACATGGACCTCACAAGCTTGGGAGGGGAGGGGATAAAACAAATCCGAGCATGGGGTCTAGAAAAACCCCAAGAGCGGTGACGGAATGACACCGATTGGTGGAGAGAGGCACAGATATTTGTTGACTCAAGGCACACTTTACACACGGGGGCTGGACTATGTCCAGCCTCCAGTCAACTATGAGACTAGGTTACGGGCTTAGGAATGCGGCTGTGTCCACGAGGACACGCCACTGTCAGTGAGACTGACCTAGCTGTCGCTTAACTCTGACAAGCGGGGGAAAGGAGCTTCCTAGAAGCTGCTACGCGTGGCCCGAAAATAAACAGCGAGTATGAGCAATAATAATAATAATAATAATAATAATAATAAAGAGTTGAGAGGAAGTACTGGCGGTACATAAGAAGATTTGATTATTAATCTTATAACAATACTCAAATTTGTAGACAAGGTGTGAGCAATACCTGTCTCCCTCCCCTACCCCCTCTCCCTCCCTTACCCCCTCTCCCTCCCCTACCCCCTCTCCCTCCCCTACCCCCTCTCCCTCCCCTAACCCCCTCTCCCTCCCCTAACCCCACCCCCCCTCTCCCTCCCCTACCCAACCCCCTCCTCCCCTAACCCTCCGAACCTCATCAACAACCAAAGCCCCCCCCCCCCCCCCCTCTCTCCTCCCCTACCCCCCCCCCCCCCACCCCCCCACACCACACACACCCCTTTCAAGCACTCCCCCGTCTTCCCTGCCCTGCCTGTGCGACCGATGCGGTGAATGTAGTCCTCGGGTGGTGAGGGGGAAGGAGCAGTTGATGACACATGCCCCCCCTCCCCACCCCGACCAATCACCCCATCCCCACTCGTAACCAATCACCCCACCCACCCACCACCCAACCCCCCTTCCAAGCACTCACCCGTCTTTCCTGCCCTGCCTGTGCGACCAATGCGGTGAACGTAGTCCTCGGTGGTGAGGGGGAAGGAGTAGTTGATGACCACCTCTACATCAGGGATGTCAAGGCCACGGGCAGCGACGTCTGTGGCAATAAGAAGAGGAATCTTGCCAGACTTGAACTGCTCAACAGCTTGTTGTCGCATCGGCTGGCTGATGTCACCGTGGATGGAGGCGCACTGCACGAGGTTGAGGATTGATGCGTGAGCATGGAAAGGGAAGATGCGTATGTGGGTGGGTGGGTGGAGTGTGAGTGGTGTGTGGTGTGTGTGTGTGGGGGGGGGGGGGGGGGGGGGGGGGAGGGATAGGGTGTGTGTGTGTGGGGGGGGGGGGGGCAGGGGGCTGGTTGATGCCACCGTGGATGGAGGCGCAGTGCATGAGGTTGACGATTGATGCGTTAGCATGGAGAAGGGAGAGTAGTGGTGGTGGTGTGATGATGGTGTGCCCCCCCCCCCCCCCCCCCCCTTCCCCACCTCCCACCCACCCACACCCCACACACATAGCAACCCCCCCCCCCCCCCCACACACACACACACAAGCAGGGTCTCACCTTGAAGCCCCTGGCCTGAAGCAGTTGCTCCACCTGTGGTGCCTCTTTCTTGTAGAGCACACAGATGATGATTCGTTCCTCACGGCTCTTGTAGTACATGTTCAGCTGCACGCGTACATGCCCCCCCCCCCCCCCCCCCCCCCAAACACAAGCAGGGTCTTACCTTGAAGCCCCTGGCCTGAAGCAGTCGCTCCACCTGTGGTGCCTCTTTCTTGTAGAGCACGAAGATGATGATTCGGTTTTCACGGCTCTTGTGGTACTTGTCGAGCAGCACGCACAGGCGCTCATTACGCGCATGCAGCTCTACCACCTCCACAGTCTGCAGGGTGCAATGGGGATTGTGTGAGGGTGGTTGGAGGGGGGGAAGGGGGGGGCAAGGAAACGAGGAGGGGAGGATCAGTGTGGGCCTTAATTGTGGTTGTGGTTGCACGCACAGAGACACGTTGCATGCATGCAGCTATACCACCTCCACAGGCTGCAGGGTGCAATGGGGATTGTGTGAGGGTGGTTGGAGGGGGGGAAGGGGGGGGGGGGGGGGGGAGGGGGGCGAGGAAACGAGGAGGGGAGGATCAGTGTGGGCCTTAATTGTGGTTGTGGTTGCACGCAGAGAGACACGTTGCATGCATGCAGCTATACCACCTCCACAGGCTGCAGGGTGCAATGGAGATTGTGTGAGAGTGGTTGGAGGGGGGGTGGGGTGGGGGCAAGAAAAAGAGGAGGGGAGGATCAGTGCAAGCCTTAATTGTGGCTGTGGTTGCACGCAGAGGCGCACGTTGCGTGCATGCAGCTCTACCACATACACAGTCTGTGTGGTGCAAGTGCGTGTATGTGTGGGGGGGGAGGGTGGGGGGGGCTTTGGGATTGGGGGTATGAGATGTGGGATGTGCACTTTGCGGTGTGGGGTGTGCGGTGCGAGTGGGGGGGAGTATGAAGAGACGTAAATACAAACAGAATAAGAAATATGAGCTCCTAGAACACACCTGAGAGATTGTATGGCATGCTGCCAAGTCTTGAGAGCCGACCACTGAGCCTGCCAGCCTGTCAACATAACCTGCCAGCCTGTCAACACAACCGTCCCCCTATCCTGTCTGCACAATAGAGAGATTGTATGGCTTGCTGCCAAGTCTTGAGAGCCGACCACCGAGCCTGCCAGCCTGTCAACATAACCATCCCCCTATCCTGTCTGCACACCTGAGAGATTGTATGGCTTGCTGCCAAGTCCTGTGAGCCGACCACCGAGCCTACCAGCCTGTCAACATAACCTGCCAGCCTGCCAACAAAACCATCCCCCCACCCAGTCTGCACACCTGAGAGATTGCATGGCTTGCTGCCAAGTCTTGAGCATGCATATGCATTTGCATACATGAAAATGAACGTAGCACGAAAGTACATTTGAAATCAAGTCACAGCGGGCAGTGCTAAATGCATTCATGCTTATGAAAGGGGATATTAGATAGATGTTTCAGTTATGGATAACACACCTGAGAGATTGTATGGCTTGCTGCCAAGTCTTGAGAGCACACCACCGAGCCTGCCAGCCTGTCAACATTACCATCCCCCAACCCTGTCTGCACACCTGAGAGATTGCATGGCTTGCTGCCAAGTCCTGTGAGCCGACCACCGAGCCTGCCAGCCTGTCAACATAACCTGCCAGCCTGTCAACAAAACCACCCCCCCACCCAGTCTGCACACCTGAGAGATTGTATGGCTTGCTGCCAAGTCCTGTGAGCCGACGTTGACCTTGATGGGCGCGGACATGAAGTTTGAGGCAAGCTGCTGGACTGAGCTAGGCCAGGTAGCGGAGAACATGACTGTTTGGCGATCTGATCTGATCCTGGAGCAGATGGTGCGGATATGGGGCTCAAAGCCAAGGTCAAGCATGCGGTCGGCCTCGTCCAACACCAGGTAGCTGGTTTCCTGCAGGGGGCAGGGTGGCGGGCGGGGGTAAGTGGTGACAAGTGGGGGTGAGTGGTGACAGGTGTGAGGGTGGCGGGTGGGGGTGAGTGGTGGACAGGTGTGGGGGGTGGCGGGTGGGGGTGAGTGGTGACAGGTTGGGGGGTGGCGGGTGGGGGGTGAGTGTGACAGGTTGTGAGGGTGGCGGGTGGGGGTGAGTGGTGACAGGTGTGGGGGTGGCGGGTGGGGGTGAGTGGTGACAGGTGTGGGGTGGCGGGTGGGGGTGAGTGGTGACAGGTGTGAGGGTGGCGGGTGGGGGTGAGTGGTGACAGGTGTGTGTGTGAGCAGATGGTGCAGGTATGGGGCTCAAAGCCAAGGTCAAGCATGCGGTCGGCCTCGTCCAACACCAGGTAGCTGGTCTCCTGCAGGGGGCGGCGTGGGGGGTGGGGGTAAGTGGTTATTGGTAACAGGTGTGTGTGTGTGAGCAGATGGTGCAGGTATGGGGCTCAAAGCCAAGGTCAAGCATGCGGTCGGCCTCGTCCAACACCAGGTAGCTGGTCTCCTGCAGGGGGCAGGGTGGCGGGCGGGGGTGAGTGGTGACAGGTGTGGGGGTGGCGGGTGGGGGTGAGTGGTGACATGTGTGAGGGTGGCGGGTGGGGGTGAGTGATGACAGGTGTGGGGGTGGCGGGTGGGGGTGAGTGGTGACGGGTGTGAGGGTGGCGGGTGGGGGTGAGTGGTGACAGGTGTGGGGGTGGCGGGTGGGGGTGAGTGGTGACAGGTGTGTGTGTGTGAGCAGATGGTGCGGATATAAGGTTCAAAGCCAAGGTGTCGTCCAGCATCAGGTAGCTGGTCCCCTGCAGGGGGTGGGGTATGGGTGGGGTATGGGTGGGGGTTAGGGGTGTTTTACCATTTATTTAGTTATGAAGAACATGGGGTGGATATCCTAGGGATAGCTTCCATGCCAGGCCACAGGTTACATTTATGTATGTATGTATGCATGTATGTATGCATGTATGTATGCATGTATGTATGCCTGTATGCATGTATGTATGCATGTATGTATGCATGTATGTATGCATGTATGTTTATGAAAACAAAAATGATATGATATTATTCTATAATACAATTGTTCTGCTCGGAGCTTACATTCAATTTGCAAGAGCCCTCCTCCATCAAGTCCTCCAGCCTGCCAACATCATATCCTACCTCTCCAGCCAACCAAACATTATATCATACACATCTCGTAGGCAATATTACATTTGAAAGAATACATATAATGTAATTTTACAAAAAACTCAATGTACGGCAATATAGGTAGGGAACGGCAACTAATATTAGTGTTTGAAAAACTAATATTAACTAATATTATTATAGTGTCACAATAATATTAGTTTTTCAAATGAATTCTGAATTCTGGCGAGACGGCTCGTCCAACCAATATTATATAATATTATGTATTCACTAATATTATATAACATAGCCCACCCCTAAATATATGCAAGTATGACGATATATTATATAATATATCTGACAATAGTGTACTATTATATATATTATATAATATAGCTGACAATTGTGTACTATTATATTTATTATATATACTATTATATATATTATATAATATATCTGACAATTGTGTACTATTATATTTACAATAATATACTGCTCGGAGCTTACATTCAATTTACAAGAGCCCTCCTCCATCAAGTCCTCCAGCCTGCCAGGCGTTCCCACCAAGAACTCTACTCCATTCTTGAGCGTGGCGACTTGAGGTGGCTTGGGCACGCCCCCATAGACACACAGGCAGCGCACTTTGCACTTGCTGCCAGCGTCAACCAGCACATCGGCAATTTGGATGGCCAGCTCACGTGTGGGAGCCATGCACAGGGCAAAGGGACCCTTTCCCTTGTACACACCAGCATTCTACGAAGAGGAAGGGGGGAGCGGGAGATAAATTATGGAGGAGGAAGAGGAGGAGGATGGGAGGGGGGTGGAGGTGGAGGTGGAGGGGGATGAGGAGGAGGATGAGGGGGAGGGGAGGGGGATGAAGAGTGGGATATTAATTGGAAACATATTAGTTAGAAATGGGCGAGATATCAATCACTTGCACTCTTATTTGATACAAATGCGGCGACATTGGCACACACCAGCATCCTACTTAGGGGGAGGGGGGAGGGGAGGGGGGGGGGGGGGGGGGGGGGGAGGACAAATTATGGAGGAGGAGGAGGAGGGGGAGGGGGGGAGGGTAAGATGAATTGGAAATATATTAGACTACATTAGATTATCTTTTATTTATTGACATTGGCAATCTGAGTGGCTAGCTCGTGTGTGGGAGTCATGCACAGGGCAAAAGGCCCCCTTTCCCTTGTACACACCGGTATCCTACGTAGAGGAAGGGTGGAGGGGAGGATCAATTGTATGAAAGGCGATATGCCTCCACTGGATCATGATCTCTTAGTCCTGCACCCCACACCTGACCAGGGTACTACATTTTGTCAGATTGGTCAGCGCTTTGTAGTGCAAAAAGCACGCAAACGTCAAATTGGTTAGCGCCTTGTAGTGCAAAAAGCGCAAAAACTGCGCGCTGCGCCCACCGGGGGTTGAAAAAACGCGCAGTGGGGCTCAAAATGCGTGCGCAAAATCGCGCTGCCGCGCCCGCTTTGTAGTATCCTGCACCTGACCCCAGGTGTGGGGTGCAGGACTTGATTTTTTAGATATAAATGTGAGTGTCTCATAATCATTATTACACTCATACAACACCCACACCAATACCCCCCCCACACACACACACCACACCATCTCCTTCTCAAAGTCCTGCCCCTCATCCCTGACCCTATCCCCTTCTCACGTGCCCGCCACCAACCCTCACCCCTCCTACCCAACACGCACCATTTGTGTTCAGATATGAGCCAGTGCAGGTGGATACTCCCCAACACGCCCCCACCCCCACCTCAGTACCCACGCTCCCCCTACCAGCCCCCACCCCTCCTACTCAACACACACCCTTAGTGTACAGATATGAGCCAGTGCAGGGTGCAAGGTAGCCGAAGCCCAGGTTCTGGCCAAATCCTGAAGGTGGAATATCCTGAAGGTGGAATACTCCCCTTCTTGCCCCCACCCCCACCTCAGCACCCATGTGCCCGCCGCAACCCCCCGCCCCTCCTACTCAACACACACCCTTTGTGTACAGATATGAGCCAGTGCCAGGCAGCCCCAGCCCAGGCTCTGGCCAAATCCTGTAGGTGGAATAATCCCCACCCGCCCCCACCCCCACCTCAGTACCCACGTGCCCACCACCAACCCCCCACACCCGTCCTACTCAACACGCACCCTTTGAGCATGGATGTGAGCCAGTGCAGGGAGGCCAAAACCCAGGGTCTTTCCAGATCCTGTGGAGGCAATTCCAATCAGATCGTATCCAGACATGATGATAGGCCAGACCTGCATGTGTCACATGTGGCACGTGAGTCACCATGTATACTAGTCATGCATAGTATTTACACACAAGGCATTTACACATGTACAATCACCCTCACATTAACACACACACAGAAGGCAAACACAACCACAATCATATTCAAACACACATAAAGACACACAAAACACACACATTCCCAAACACACACACAAACAGCCTTGAAAAAATCAGACTGAGCCCCGTGTCTTCCCACCTGGCACTGAATGGGAGAAGGCGTTTGGAAGGTCCTGGTGGAGTGCAGCAGGTCAGGAGGGCAGCCAGTGTACTCGAACTTGAGCAGGGGCCTGATGCCTGAGCCCTCCACAGTAATGCACTTCTCCTGGTAGATCTTTTCAACCTGGAATCAAGTATAGGGTTAGGGTTTAGGGTTTAACTTCAACCTGGAATCAAGTATAGGTTTAGGGTTTAGGGTTTATCTTCAAGCTGGAATCAGGTAGAGGTTTAGGGTTTAGGGTTTAACTTCAACCTGGAATCAAGTTTAGGTTGAGGGTTTATGGTTTAACCTCAACCTGGAATCAGGTACAGGTTTAGGGTTTAGGGTTTAACTTCAACCCGAAATCAAGCAGAGGGAGAAGAAACATTGGTTTAGGTTCTTGTCCAAAAGACGAGTACAGGGACTTCGTCAATTCAACTGGGAATAACCCATGCGTGCTTTTAATGTATTCTTTATTTTCTTCATCTTCCTGTATTTCAGGAACATCTTTTGAATTAGCTTGCCATAACAACTCTGGTCATTTACAGTCAGCCCCAAAACAAATCTCATTTGTATAGTCTGCCATTTTACATACTGAGAGGAGAGATATTGGTTTAGGTTGGTCCTGGGAGGAGATACATTGGTTTACATGTATTATTTCCCATGAATACAGTATTTGATTGACTGGAAGGTTGCAATGTTTTATATTTGTGCGACCGGTCGCATATTGTGGCGCGCGGTCGCCTCCCCGTGCGACCCTCAGGTGAGCGAAATTTGGGCGAAATGGGCCCTTGTTTTCCAATGAATGAAGTAATTGATTGACTGTCAGGTTGGCTGATTGGTTGATTGCTCAATTGATTGATTGAGTAATTGATTAATTCACTGATACATTGTTTAATTCGCAAATGAATTAATCAATCAATCAATTAAGCCATGCAGATCAATTAATTCATTCATTAATTTACATAGCTCAGCGGTGTCATTAAGACCTTATAAATAAAAAGAAAAGGAGTTGTACATACCTCAGCATTAGTCATGCGTGTAACATCGGGGTGCTCGGTGTAAAGGGCCTTGATAAGCATGCTCATTGTATACAAACAGCATGCTCATTGTATACAAACAGCATGCTCATTGTATACAAACAGCATGCTCATTGTATACAAACAGCATGCTCATTGTATACAAACAGCATGCTCATTGTATACAAACAGCATGCTCATTGTATACAAACAACATGCTCATTGTATACAAACAGCATGCTCATTGTATACTAACAGAAAAAAGGGAAAAGAGTTGTACATACCTCAACATCAGTCATGCATGTTACATCCACATGCTGTGTATTGAACGATAAGAAAAAGAAGAAAAGAGAAAAATAGTTGTACGTACCTCAGCATTAGTCATGCGTGTAACATCGGGGTGCTCGGTGTAAAGAGCCTTGATAAGCGGCTTCAGAGACTTGGCTAGTGCAGGATCACCGACTGATGCATTCGGGGCGGGGCCAGAAGGCACAACGGTTCCTCCTGAATGTGGCAATGCGTGCAGAGGTGTAAATAAATAAATAAATAAAAATAAATAGTATGCCTTATGACGAGGCGTAAGGTGCGCAAAGGTGTGTTGCTTGTCAGCAGTTGTGGAGGGTGGGTGGGCAATGACATTAGCAGCCGTGAAACATTAGGTGTGTGTGTCAGAGGCATGTGTCAGAATTAGCAGTTGTGGAATGTGTGAGTGTGCTTGTCAGAATTGGCAGTTTTAGGTGGATGTGTGTCAGAAATATGATATGCATTCGGGGCGGGCCCAGATGGTACAACGGTTCCTCCTGAATGTGGCAATGCGCAAAGAGGTGTACATGTTTGTTAAATTTTTGTATAATCTTGTCATACCCCTGTTCCCCAGTCCCACACTCAGCTGCTATCACAGCCACAGCTATTAAGCTTCTCAATTTTCGTGTAATCAGAAGAGGTAATGAAGCCACACCTGAGCTTTTCTTGAACTCATTTGGTTTTTCATTACGGGTGTGTTTTTGTACTTTGTACCGCCATTTACGATGCTTATATGTTGGCGAAACATGAATAACAACAAGAGGGGGTCATAGAATTTCAAGGAGAGTCCGAATATTCAATAAAAATGAGGTTTGGATAATTGTGGAGAAAGTTTTTTTTTATGGCCCCATTATTTTTTTTAGTAGGACACATATCCGGAGCGATAATCCCTTCAAAACAGAAAAAGTACCCTGAAAATGTGTGATGAAGCCACACCTGAGCTTTTCTTGACCTTCTTCTTGGGGACCTCCTCTTCGGCCTCCTCAACTGCCTTCTTCTTCTTCTTCTTGCTCTTCTCATCCGTCTCCACCTTCTCTTCCTTCTCCTCCTCCTCCTCCTCTCCTCCTGTACATGGAAAGCATACAATCACAGATACAATTAATAATGATCATGGAAAGCATACAATCACAGATACAATTAATAATGATCATGGAAAGCATACAATCACAGATACAATTAATAATGATCATGGAAAGCATACAATCACAGATACAATTAATAATGATCATGGAAAGCATACAATCACAGATACAATTAATAATGATCATGGAAAGCATACAATCACAGATACAATTAATAATGATCATGGAAAGCATACAATCACAGATACAATTAATAATGATCATGGAAAGCATATAATCACAGATAAAAACAACAATGCACACAATGGGCTGGTGAGTATGTTCAAAATGATAACTGTTTTATCCCCCACAACCACTACCACTACACACACGCAATACACACACACTACCACTACACACATGCGCGCACCACCACCACACACACGCACGCACCAATACACACAGGCGCACACCACCACCACACACACACGCACTACACACACACACAACAGTCCAGCGCTGCAAGCACCCAACGAATGCTCACTCTGAAATTGAGATGCACATCGCAGGTGCCCCTAGTGTCTACTAAGTGCGCCCTCAACAATTCAATACATTGTACATTATCGTTTGCTCTATTTGCCTACTCATGGACCAGTTTTTGTTAAATTTCAGGTTTCTGTAGGCCAGGTAGCTACTTGCGCTACTCAAGCCTGATTTCGGGATTGTTGCATAGAAATCGCATGGCGAAGCGCGGAGCCGGGGGAACGTGCCAAACCGGTGGGTCGCCATGCAACGACGGAATGGCAAAGCAGTGGTAAAGCGTTGTTTAAACAACTGCCATGGTCTGCAATACATACTACCCCATGGAGCCACCATGCATGCAACCTCAACACGCACAACATTCAACTCATGCAACATGACATGCACAAGCCACAATACATCCACCCACAACACACACATAAGATTCAACACATTCAACAAGAAAATGCACAGCCCATAACACAAGGACAACCATCAACACGTGCACAACCCACAACACATCCACCCACAACACATGCAACAAGAAAATACACAACCCATAACACATGCACCCACCAAACATGCACCCCCTGCATGTACGTCCCATGACACATGCCAACACAACACATCCACCTTCATCATGCACCACCCACACCACATGTACCACCCACACCAAATGCAACCTCAACATGCAAAAAACAAAACACCTACACCCACAACATGCACAGCCCACAACACACGCACAAGATTCAACACATTCAACAAGAAAATGCAAAACCCATAACACATGAACCCACAACACACACACCCACAACACATACACCCACCAAACATGCACCCCCTACATGTACATCCCACGACACATACACCCATAACACATGCACCCATCAAACATGCAACCCCTACATGTATGTCCCATAACACATGCACACACAACACATCCTAATTCAGCATGCACCACCCACACCAAATGCAACCTGAACATGCAAAAAACACAACATTAACAACCACATCATGCACAACCCATAACACACACAACACATGCACCCGAAACACACACACACCACATACACCCACCAAACATGCACCCCCTACATGTACATCCCATGACATATGCATCCACAACACATCCACCTTCAGCATGCACCACCCACACTCAATGCGCAACCCACACCACATGCAACCTGAACATGCACAACCCACGACACTTACACCCACCATACAGGCACTCTCAGCGCATGCATCCACAACAAATGCACTACCAACATGCACCACCAACCTCGCATGCACAACCCATACCACATGTAACCTCGGCGTGCAAAATACACGACACTTACACCCACCTCACAGGCACTATCGGCGCATGCATCCACAACAAATGCACCACCAACATGCACCAGCAACCTCACATGCACAACCCATACCACATGTATCCTCAGCATGCAAAATACACGAAACTTACACCCACCATACAGGCACTCTTGGCGCATGTCCTCTCAACAAATGCACCACCAACATGCACCACCAAACTCACATATGCAACCCATGCCACATGTAAGCTCTACATGCACAACCCGCACCACATACACCCACACCACATGCAACCTCAGCGCCTGCACTCTGAACACATGCACCCTCAACATGCAAGCCCTACAACACATGCACCCATCTTATGCACTAGTCACAACATATGCACCCTCATCATGCAAACCCCACAGCTCACCCCCCCAAGTAAGTTGACTCAGCCGCCGTACCTCCACTCTCGCCCTGGAGCTTCGCCAATTTCTTCTTCAGCTTCGTCACGGTAGCGGCAGCATCCTCATCTCCCTCCTGCTGCGCCTTGCTTGCTTTCTTTATCTTCTTTTCGAACTTCGCAATCTTGGCGCTCAGCTCATCGGAAGATGCCATCGTATCTCGACTGGCGCGGGTGCGCGAAATAGGTCCGAGGCGGTGGGGCAGCTGCTTCCTGAATGCAACGATGGATATAAGCGCACGCGCTGAAGCGTACGAGGGACAAAGCTAGCTGCGGGTTGCACGCAGCAAGGCAGTGCAGGGCAGCTTGTGTCTTGGTTAAGGTTGCCGATTTAGGTCGCTACTGGGTTGCGAGGTGACAGACGCTGGATGCTTTTGGAGCGGGATGCAATTGGCTGGATTGAAAAGAAACGGGAGGCAGGAGGGAGGCAGTAGCGTACGGCTGCAGTAGCAGCCAGAGACGCACGCTGGCTTGGTGCCCCTGGTCGGGGCGGCGTGGATGGCGCGACGGGGTGCGGGGTACGGCCCGGGGGTACGGGCCCGGGGGAAACGAGCCTGTCTCTCTCTCTCTCTCTCTCTCTCTCTCTCTCTCTCCTCTCTCATCTCTCCTCTCTCTCTCTCTTCTCTCTCTCTCTCTCTCTCTCTCTCTTCTCTTCTCGGTTGTTGAAGATCTATCCTTGGGCCTGAACGGGGTGCGACCAAAATCACTCTGGCGGTGTAGCGGCCCACCAGGCATGACCAGGCACATACATGGCTTTACGGAGAGATTGGATCTCTGTATATACCGGTATATTATCTTTGATAAAATACTTTGATTCTAATATTATATATAGATATGCCACTGCCGAGGACGTCCAGCGATCAAACTGGTGGCTGGAGCCATGTTACCAAGTAGGAATTCGTGTTCGGTCTTATTTTTACCCTTTGAGGCGAAAATCCTCATTGAAAAGAAAAAGAAAAAGTCGAGCAAGAACAGGTTGTTCTCACAGGTATAGAACTATAGATCCTGACTCCCAACGAAATTTGATCAAGTTTACTTCAAAATATGTGTTTTTAGACGTAACTGTTTTCAAAATCTTCGACAGTTCATGAGCCAAACTCCTTGTCTCTTGACTCCATGAGCCCAAAGCTATTTCATAAGTACTGGACCAGGGTACTTCAGGAGGACCCCCAGCTCTGCTGCCTGAGACGCAACCAATTGTATAGCCTGCGTCCTGCGCAACGTACCCTTCCTTCTGGTCAACAGACCCTTCAACGGAGGACGCAGCGTCCTGATCAACCCTGTACTCGACCACACAAAATCTGTGTGTGGGACGTGAATCGTAGCGTTTTGAACACACCTGCTCCAGATTCCCGACCAGACTTGTTGGAGTGAAGCGATCTGTCCCCCAACACATTGCATTTAAATAAACATGTAGATTCCCAATTCACTATTACTGGTTGAAATGAGCAATTAAATTCTGGTACTCCATTGTGAAATACTGTGATAGTAACTCTGTATCAGCATGTATAGCGGTGCTCTCACGCGTTTTATGACTTGGTGACTACTTATGTACTCCCTTAGAACTATCGGCTCTCCTGAGCCAGCTTCCCGTGGGACTGAGTCATCTTGAGATGACTCAGTGGCAGCTTCCTGTCACCTACGTCTCCGGTCTGATCTGTACCCTGTTAGGTTCCTGTCTACCGCATCCTTTCACCACAGGTGCCCCTTTATGGGTCTCCTGTGTCTGTAACGTTATCCTTGTCTCCGTGTATAGATTGGTGCGTCTGTTCCGCTGCTTTAATCTACTGTCCACTCTACCGGAGTGATTTCAAGCTGATAGGTTACTGGGCTCCTCATCACTACCACTGCTTTGATAATGCAACTTCCGCGAGGGCCTCCTGCCGGCTTTGTGAAACTTACCAAACTTAATGGTGTTTCATGGGCTCGTGGGATCCGCAGTGTCATTGTGAGCAATGGATGCGACCGAATCCTCCCAACGGGGGTGAAGGTTCCTCTAGATTGGCTAGACGACTGCGCGCCAGCGGCCTCTGCTGCCGGAGAGGAGGGTCCTTCCGCCATCAAGGAAGTAACCCCCCCCGATCAATCCTCCAACTTTACGGTTCCTTCTCTCAATGTTCGACGCCTGTCCTCTGATGTTGAGGATGTCCTGATGAAGCTGTGTTGTGTACAGACACAGATCATCCGTTGTGCATCAGACCCGCAGCCTCATTGCGTCCCCTTCAATTATGATGAAGACTACTCAACTACTACTGATGATGAGGAGGACTTGAAGAGTGCTACGAGTGCTGACTTCGGTGGCGTGACCCCATCTGCTGCTGCCACTCGTGTCTTTGAGACTTCCGCTGTTTCGCCGGTGTATGAGCCTGCTGATCAGCAGATGCCTAATCGAGAGCTTTCGCCTGTGTATCAGCCTCAGCCTTTGTCGGCGCCTCCCTTTGAGCCTGTTCCCCCGGCTTACCCGGAGGTGGCTAAGCCCACTTTCTTGAAGGGCTTTGCTTCTTTTTCCTCTGCATCTGCCCCCATGGAGCGTGGCCTCCCTGGCTACCACACTCGCTCTCGCGAGGCTGCTGTTTCCTCTGCACGCACCTCTGCTGCTGGTGCCTCCCTGGAACCCCCTCCGCCTCCGCCGGTGGAGCTGCCTCCTGCCCCTGGCCCTCCTCCTATGCTATATACGCGGTCATGCGAATCTTGGGAGCATCTGCTCACTGGTGGATCTCCTCCGACTTTGAACTTGCGGGACTACCGCCTGATCAACCAGGATCGACGGGATGGTGAGTCCTTGAACCGCTCTTTGTACGGTCGGATGGATATGCAGGCTACAATGGCAAATGTTAGTGTGAAGCTGAGGCATCGCCGAGTGATGGCTTTCTCTGAGCTTGGTACGAGGTGTCGTTCTTTTCTTGGTCCAGTCACTTCTGGGATTCTGTATCCCCCAGATCATGGTGTTTCCTTTGGTGGTACGAGGCGTAGTGATCACGAGAAGCTTGGTTATCAGTTTGTGCGAGTGCCTGTCCCTCTGTGTCCTGTTAGCCCAGATTTCGAGCTGCTTATGAGTGTTGCGAGGTCCATTCCTGTGATTAGGAACATAGACGACCAGCGCGCTCTTGACGCTGGTCTTGCTGCGGAGTATTTCATGGACATTCGTAGGTCCTTGGCTCCTGTCCCTTCTGCGAATGGAGCTGGGTCTAATACCCTCATTCATGGTGAGTCTCGGTTTGATCCTGCACTGTTGGGGTTCAGTGCACTGCCTCTCGAACGTCAGGAGTTTATGTGTTTAACTATGATGCTCGCGAACATGGAGGACGATATGGTCAAGGTATACCAGGACTTTGCCACCCCTCGGGATATCCTTTTGGATATCCGGAAGACGCAGTCTGATGCCCTTGCCTCTAGAGTCCCTCTCATGCGTATCGAACTTCATAATGCGCACATGGGCCCTTCTGACCGTGTCGATGATTTCTTTCGCATGGTTCGCAGTCTGTGCACTGACCTCCGCAGTGCTGGACATCCTGTCACTCAGCGCCACGCCATGGAAACCATTGTGAATGGGATCCGTTTGATCCGATTTGAATCGCTGCGGATCCAGTACGGTATGATGTTGGCTAACAGACAGACTGTAGATTACTGGTCTTGTCTGGAGGCATATCGGTCTCTCGACATTTTGAACATTGCTCTCCCCAGGTCCGACTCCAGGCATCCTGGTTGGTCCCGGGACGCTCCCCAGGTTCCTGCCAATGCTGCGTTTCAGCGTGGGCAGGGATCTGGTTCTCAGGGTTCTGGTTCCAACAAGCGACGTCTGGATTGCACTTGGGGCCCATGCCTCAGCAAGACGACCCACTCGGAGGATCGCTGTTTCACGAAGCATCCGCACCTGCGTAAGACCAAGCCTGGTGCACCGGTTACCAATCCGGTGCCCATGGCCTTGGCCCTTCCAGGTGTGCTTACTCCGCGGCAGCTGGCCTCCTTGCAGGCTCAGATTGATGGGTATGCTTTGGACAAGAAATAGGAGGTACGCTCTGTCCTTTTCTCTTGCACTGCGAAATTTTCAAATGTCTGCAGCCCGAGCCTGTCTGAGGGTGTCTGGCATGTTGATTCTGGAGCTGGGATGTCAATCACGGGTGATATGTCTTTGTTCACTGTGTTTCATGCTTCTGAGACTGGGCCAGCAGTTAAATTTGGTGATGGTGTGGTTCAACGGTCTGTGGGTCAGGGTTCTATTGTGTTATGTAGTGATTGGTTACCAACACCAATCACTTTAACCAATGTTCTCTACATCCCACACTGTCCGGTGAACCTCATGTCAGTAAATGCTGTTGCCCATGCTCACAACTGCAAGATTTCTTTTGATAGTCTTAGTTGTACTGCCACACAGGGCTCTTCTGTTCTGTGGTCTTTCCCTGCCTCCAGTGATGGTGTGTACAAGTTTGCATGTAGGCCTTGTCACACCCCTCGTGGCCGTTTGTATGGTGCTGAAGATTATCCAGCTTTTGCTCTTGATGTTGATGAGGATGGTGGAGTTGTGATCCCTACCACTCCTGAATGGTTGTGGCATAGGCGGCTGGGTCACCCTGGCTATGATGCCATGCACAACCTTGTAAGGAAGGGTTTGGTTCAGAACTTACCCCTCACTCTCCAACAGGTGCAAAGACTGTCTAAGATCCCATGTGATGCTTGTCAGAAGGCAAAGGGAAAACGTATCCCTTTTCCTAAACAAAGCAAAACTAGGATCCGTGCCCCATTACAACGCCTTCACTTGGACATCATGGGGCCATTTAATATTAGGGGCTTGCGTGGGGAGTTTTATGTTCTGTGTCTCACTGACCAATACTCTGGCTATGCTGAGGTCTTGTGCTTGAGAACCAGGGATGAAGCTCCCTTAGCAGTTCAAACTACCATCCTCAGATGGATGACTCAGCTGCATGGATTTGTTTTCAAGTGTCTTAGGTCTGACAGGGCTAAGGAATTTATAGTGAAGTGGTTCGAGGATTGGTTAGAATCGGTTGGTGCTGTGCATGAATTGTCCATGGCTTACACTGCTCAGCAGAATGCGACTGTGGAACGGTACAATGGGGTCCTTCAGAACGTAGCTAGGAGCATTCACTTGGAGTCTAAACTCACTAAGTCCTTCTGGCCCTATGCCTTCCTCGCCGCGTGTTACCTACGCAACCGGCTGCCTAATCAGGGTGACAAGACTCCTTATGAGTTGTTCTTTGGGGTTCTACCTGATGAATCGTTATTGCGCGTGTTCGGGTGCCCATGCTATGTTACCTTAGTGAATGGGAAGAAGCGCAATAAGCTTGACGAAAGGGCGTTATCTGGTAGACTGGTTGGGTATTCTCTGGTGAGTAAGGGTTATTTTGTTTGGGTTCCTAAGTTGCGCCAGGTGGTAGAGAGTCGTGATGTGCTCTTCTATGAACAGTTTAGCTATAACTGTATCCCTGGGCTTTTTCCCTATGATGGATCTCAGTATTTTTCTCGCACCCCTGCCGCTATCATCGGTAAAGGGCTTGATACTACTGACAATGTCCTGGGCCCTTTACCAACCCCGATTGTTGACCGCTTTACTGGTCATGGGATGACGATGCGTCCCAGGCCAGGTAATGATGGTGCTGTATCGCGTGCGGCGGCATTGGGCCAGGGGGAGTCTGATGTTCCTTCAAGCTCTAATTTATTCGA
Organism: Chlamydomonas sp. ICE-L; assembly: GCA_013435795.1. NCBI lineage: Eukaryota > Viridiplantae > Chlorophyta > Chlorophyceae > Chlamydomonadales > Chlamydomonadaceae > Chlamydomonas > Chlamydomonas sp. ICE-L. The sequence continues at coordinate 151,891 of JACBWV010000899.1, forward strand.
ATCTCAGGGGGTCGCCGGGCCTTCCTCTGCGCCACGTTTCGTCGGTGAAGTCGTAGGATTAGGACAGCCTCGGGTCATAGTGGAACCTAGTACAGGTCCACTGCCCACTAGTCGCCACCCCCCGTCCACCTATTCGGATAGCTCGCGGGAGTTGTTGATCACTTCACCCCCTGCTATACCTGGTGGTTTATACCGGACCAGGCATTGCGACGATGTGGCCGTCACAGATGATGTGAGTGATGACCTCGAACACTGGTCCGGGTCAGATACTGCGTATGGCTGGGGTGTTCCAGTGTACCCAGGCTTCGACGATTTAGAGGCAAAGGAGGCCGGCCTTGTTCAACCACGCATGAGTGCTGCGCTGGGGGCTTTATTACCGGTTACTGCTGATACTGCTGATATCCCCGCTGCCCATGTACAAGTACACTGCTTGTACGTGGGGGCTTTTATTTCTACCTCTACTGAACTCTCTTATAAAGCTGCAATGTTACCTACCAACCCAGACAGAGATCTCTGGCTGCAGGCTATGAAGGATGAGATGGCCTCCCTCCATGCTCATGGCACTTGGGTCCTCACTCCACAGCCTCCTAGGCAGAGGATTCTATCTGGCAGATGGTTATTTGTCAAGAAACATGGGGCTGATGGTTCTTTGCGTTTTAAAGCTCGTTTTGTAGTTCGTGGTTTTCTGCAACGTCCTGGGCTGGACTACCATGATGTATATGCCCCCGTCTCCTCTAAAGCAGGTCTTCGTGTGCTCCTTGCTGCCATCACTCATAGAAAAATGTTTGTCAGGCAGCTGGACATCAAGACTGCATTCTTGAATGCCAAGCTGGAACCTGGTCTGGACCTGTTCTGCTACCAGCCTGAGGGCTTTCATGAACTTGGTCCTGACAATGTTCCCCTTGTGTGCAAGCTAATTAAATCTCTTTATGGTTTGAAGCAGGCACCCAGGGCTTGGAGCAAAGATGTAAAGCAGGTTTTGGTTGCCCACGGTTTTACCATGTGCAAAGCTGAACCTGCTCTGTATTTCAGGAGGGATTCTACTGGTGGGTGGAGCTATGTCCTGACCTATGTGGATGACTTTATCTGTGCTTTTAGTGAGCTGCATAGGTATGCCTTGCTGATCAAGGCTATGGAAGCAGCTGGGTGGGAAGTCAAGGAAATGGGTGTACCTGTCCAGTTCCTTTCATTGGACATGACTTGTACACTTGATTCTGACGGCAGGTGTGTTAAGATCGACCTCTCCCAGCACTCCTACATTGTTGAGCTGGTGGAGCAGTTTGGTCTCACTGCTGCTACCAAGCCCAAGTTTTCAGTTCCCATGTCCAAGTGCACTGTCACTGATCCTCATGGAGAACCTCTGGCCTCTAATAGCCAGTACCTCTCTCTTGTGGGGGCTTTGCTGTACCTGGCTACCTGCACAAGGCCTGATATTTCTTTTGCTGTTAGCTACCTGTCCAGGTTTTCTGCTCAACCCACTGCCCCCCTGTGGGCTGCAGCCAAGCGCTTGCTTTTGTATTTGAGAGAACATTCCCATCTGGGCCTCACTTACACTCACAGCCCTGGTTTCTCTTTTACTGTCTTTAGTGACTCATCCTTTGCTGATGATGGGTCTGACAGGAGATCTCAGACTGGCTATGCTGTGCTTGCTGGAGGCTGCCTTGTGAATTGGATGAGCAAAAGGCAACCCACTGTTGCTGTTAGCTCCAGTGAGGCTGAGTATCAGGCCCTGTCTCAGACTGCCAGGGAGGTGCAATGGTTGAAAAAGTTGAGAATTGATCTAGGGCTGCCTTGTGACCTGGTCACCATTCAGGGTGACAACTTGGGGTCCTTGAGCTGGGCCAATGACTGTCAGCTGCTCCCTCGCAACAAGCACATTGATGTCATCCATCACTATATCCAGGAGCTGGTGGAGGATGGCCAGGTGGATGTTGCCTATGTTAACACTAAGGACAACTGTGCTGACCCCTTCACCAAGCCCCTTGATCCTATGGTGTTCTGGCGTTTCATTCGCATGTTTGGAATGACTGCTTCTCCTTAAACCTTTTTTTTTGGTTACATGTATTCTGGAATTTTTGGTTACATTTTACAGTTTCTTTAAGTTATCATTGATTGGCATTAGGTTCCTATTCCCGGATCGGGTTTTCTATACCGTTGTTACCCGACTTTGATATTTAGTTGTCCTCTTATATCCACTTGGCAAATTTTGGTTCTTTGCCTTGCTTCATACCTTCCCTTACACCCTTCGGGTTTCATTTGAAGTTTCTCTCGATTTTTTTTTCTCGGAGTTCTTTGATTTTTTTTTTTTAATTTGTTACATATAGTTCTATGTCACCAGTGCCATAGGTGGAGTAGTACTATTGTATGTCACCTGTGTCATAGGTGGAGTATCAGCATGTATAGCGGTGCTCTCACGCGTTTTATGACTTGGTGACTACTTATGTACTCCCTTAGAACTATCGGCTCTCCTGAGCCAGCTTCCCGTGGGACTGAGTCATCTTGAGATGACTCAGTGGCAGCTTCCTGTCACCTACGTCTCCGGTCTGATCTGTACCCTGTTAGGTTCCTGTCTACCGCATCCTTTCACCACAGGTGCCCCTTTATGGGTCTCCTGTGTCTGTAACGTTATCCTTGTCTCCGTGTATAGATTGGTGCGTCTGTTCCGCTGCTTTAATCTACTGTCCACTCTACCGGAGTGATTTCAAGCTGATACTCTGCTATGATCAGGGATGTAGCCCTTGCTGATCTCAACGTGGCTAGAGAACGCAAAGACTGTCGGAGCAAGAATGTGTAATGATAACGCCTGTTGGGTCGTGGTATTAAGGGTACCCGTCGTCCGATAGCAATAGATAATAGATAGCAATAGATAAGAGATAGCAATAGATAAGAGATAGCAATAGACAAGAGATAGCGATGTTGTACTTTGGAAGATTCCCAGGAGGAATCTTTGCCTCTCTAGGTCTCTGGCTACCAATTTACAAGAATGTGTGGGACCTTTAAAACGTAAGCCAGTTTACTGGTACAAAGTGGAGAAGGTCCTCTTCTCCAATCATCATTTCTTTTCCTATTGCACCAAGTCATCAGATACACGCCCTAGAGATGAAAGCTCGGGATCACAAGGAAGGAAGAATGCTGTATACCATACTTGGATCTCCTCTTAATGAGATGAGAGTGGGAAACCTGAGATGCCTAATGATTTCACAAGGTGGTGGGTAGTATGTCTTTAGACTTAGAACTTTCCCCCACTACCTGAAGGTCAAAACTGATAGATGGAAACGTCCTATTGTTCCTTCACTTGGAAGGATCGAGTGTGCCACCTATGTGATTCTTGATTTTCTGGAACCGTTCAAGATCAACACCATGTGGTATTTTAATGTACTGACGAAGCCTGAGTGATTCCTCTACATTACCTGGTGTGCAATCCAGAAGAGGAAGGTCGAAGGAAGCCGCCTCTGTTCATCCATGAATGTATGAAGAGAGTGCATGTATGTGTCAAGTATTTTTTAATAGGTATAACCGGTTTGCGTTTTCATTTTCCTGGCATTTTTGTTTTACTGCCGAAGACGGCGAAGCAGAAGAGAAGGAAAAAATATTCACGCTTACATTTTTCTGGAATATTTATTTTTACTGCCGAAGACTGTGAGCAGCCAAATTGCTGCCTGAAGCTATGTAACAAAGTTCAAGTAGAGATGCAGCAACCCTGAAGTCTACAGCAGGGTACTTCACACGGACCCCAGGGACTAATTCGGTATGATGCGACCTGGGACGCATCCAATTCGGTAGGTTGCGTCCTGGGACGCATTTGGGGCATTAGGCTGCGTCCTGCTATCAACAGAACCCTTAGCCCACGGCAATGGAGTGGTGGTGGGCCAATCAACTGATGGGTGAGACGCAACCAACATCTTGGACCTGCGCCTGCGACGCATCCAACATCCCGAACCTGCGTCTGCGACACAACGGACCCTCCCCATGTTGCGTCCTGCGACGCAGGACGCTGCGTCCTGCACTACCCTGGTCTACAGCGACACTGCATGATTGACGTTATGTTTTTATTTTAATTACATGTAGCACCTTCACCGCGAGTAGCCTTAACGGATAGAGTCATGTAACCAGGACTACATTTTGTCATTTTGGGTTGCGCTTATGACGGAACTGCCTCATTTTGGGTTGCGCTTTTAACTCAACTGAAAACGGATATCTGCGCGCTGCGCCCAGAGGGTGTTTAAAATCGTCAAAAGCGTAGTCCAAAACCTTGCACACTACAGCGCGTCATGTGGTACCCTGCATGTAAGCAGTTCATGCAGCACCTTCTCAGCAGCTCCCCCCCCCTGGACATAGGCAACCAATTAAATGACTGTTCCAAAACGATATTATTTATTGCAACATGCAGCAGCTTCCAGGTAGCTCCCCTTCCTGATTCTTGGACCATACCAGGTTACTACATTTTGCCATTTTGGGTGACGTGAAAAACGTGGATAGAGGTCCTGCTACAAGTTACTTGGTGGCAGTGCACGGCACGTAACCTAGGGCACCCAGACTCAGCGATTTTGAAAACGTGATTTACGTAAATGCCCCCCCTAAAGCTTGCGTGATAGCACGTTTTCACATACGTTTTGTAATACACTGGACCATAACCAAAGGCAGCTGCTTTCATGTTGCACTGTTCCATTTTTGGGCTACACGGTGCAGCTTCCAGCCAGCTCCATTAGCCAGCCACTGTTTCAAACCTTAAGCTTTCAGCTGCACTGGAATGCCTGTCATGTTATTGTCAGCTAGAAGAAGGCCTGGCTAGCTTCAGGTCTGGCCTAATGACCGGGAAAGGAAGCTGCCTGGCAGCTGCTACGCGTAACTACAAAAATATACAGTGTCATGCTGCTACATCTCTCCGCACTCCGAGATAACATTGGGCGATACAGGCGTGTTGTCTTTCCCTGTACGCCCTTCTCTATCTCCAAAAGCACCATCACCATACACCATCATGCTACACCTCTCCGCACTCCGAGATGACAATGGGCGATACAGGCTTGTTGTCCTTCCCTGTATGCCCTTCACTATCTCCCAAAGGACCATCACCATACACCATCATCATGCTACATCTCCCCGCATTCCGAGATGACAACGCGCATGACAGGCTCATTGTTCTTCCCCGAATGCCTTTCTCTACCACCCAAAGCAACAGTATCATACACCAGCGTGGTACATGTAATAGTTAATAACCTAGCAACTTTGTTAGCTCCATCTAGGCGTCCCTTGGGAGTGGAGGAGGACATGGAGCTAACTAAGTTGTTAGGTAATTAACTAGAACACTACATTTCTCCGCACTCCGAAATGACGACAGGCATGACAGGCTTGTTGTTCTTCCCTGTCTGCACGTTTTCCATCTTTCGCAACACCAGCATCCCCTCCCCCAAGACCCTGCCAAACACTACGTGCTTGTTGTCCAGCCATTCTGTTTTTGCGCACGTGAGGAAGAACTGCGCAAGGCACATGGGATGGTGGATGCTGGTGAGGAAGAAGTTCACGGCAAACACATGAATTCATGGATGAATATTTGCATGGACGCATGTAAGGAAGAAATGTGCAAGGCGCACAGGGGTGTCGGATGCTGGTGAGAAGGTAATGCATCACATACAAATGAATATGAAAGAATGAATGAATGAATGAATGAATGAATGAATGGACATAAGTGAGGAAGAAATTTGTAAGGCATGGGGGTATCGTATACTTGTGATGAAGAGGTGCTTTATTAAATAATGAATGAATACATGAGTGCACGAATAAATGTATGGACCAAAGTGAGGAAGAACTGCGCCATGCATAGGGGTGTCGTATGCTTGTGAGGAAGAAGTGCTTAATAAACAAATTAATACATGAGTGAGTTATGAATGCATGAGTGAGTTATGAATGCATGAGTGAGTTATGAATGAATGAGTGAGTTATGAATGAATGAGTGAGTTATGAATGCATGAGTGAGTTATGAATGAATGAGTGAGTTATGAATGAATGAGTGAGTTATGAATGAATGAGTGAGTTATGAATGAATGAGTGAGTTATGAATGAATGAGTGAGTTATGAATGAATGAGTGAGTTATGAATGAATGAGTGAGTTATGAATGAATGAGTGAGTTATGAATGAATGAGTTATGAATGAATGAGTGAGTTATGAATGAATGAGTGAGTTATGAATGAATGAGTGAGTTATGAATGAATGAATGAGTGAATGGATGGATAAATGGAAAGATGGACAAATAAGAAAAAATGAAACAAAAAATAAATCGACATAAAGAAAAGAAGGAAAATACACAAATAAACAAGCTAGAGATTGTTGGCCCCAGTGCAAGCAAACGGGCTGGCCCCCTCAACCTCACGCCTTATAATAATACGTACTATTTATGAATCTTACACGCTAGTTAACTGACCTGGCAACCGTTACTGTTAGGACCGCTGTTGGCGCTTGATAGCAAACCAGCTCCAGTATGCCTTCCGATGAAATTTTCATCTGCAAAGCGACTGCCGTAGATGCTCATAGCACCTGTCCCATCCCCCTGCATGCATGGACATGAACACACAGTTTGACTATCAGACAAGCTCGTGGCAAGTGGGTGGCAGGGGGAGGAGGAGGAGGAGGGGGGGGGGGGGGGGGGGGGGGGGGGCAGAGGTAGGCACTTGCATGTGTGTGTGTGTGTGGTGGGGGGGCGCAGCAGCAAAGGCAGAGCGAGGCAAGGCATACAGCTGAAGGGAGTTAATAGACAATAATAATAAACATAAACAATAATAATTAATACAAAATAGCTGGGAGGCTATGGGAGGTAATAAACAAAGCTGAAGGGAGGCAATAAAAAATAACAATACAACATGAATAATATAAATAAAAAGCTGGGACGTAATAAACACAGCTGGAGGGAGGTTATAAATAAATATGAAGGGAGGTGCAGAAAGAAGATGAAGGGAGAAGAGTGCGGGTACCGGGTCGGTACTGAATGTACCTGATGGGGTCCGGTACCCACCCCGTTTCGGCCGTACCTTCTCCGTTTCGTTTTAATTTTGAACAGATGTTATTCTTGAACGGGCTGCCCCCCTCAACCTCACGCCTCGTAATAAGGCATACTATTTGTTTACTTATGAGGGAGTGCAGCGGAAACACCTGGCTGTAAGGAGTACAATTGGCGGTGAGTGTTGGCTATCAAAGCGACAGGTGGCAACGGAGTAGAGTGCAGCGGACCAAGCCAGTGTTTACGAGACAGTTAGGGACAAGTCTTGTGTCTCTTGTGGTCAAACGCGGTGACTATAGGGGTTCTCGCCGCCCAGAAGGGGGGGCTCCACCAAAACAGCTGACAGGAGGTAATACACAAGTGAAACCTTACCTTAATGAAATCTCCCCCTTGTATCATGAAGTCCTGCAGGTTGGGTAGGTTGGTGTTCCAAGGTTGGTAGGCAGGTACGTATGTATGTAGGGGTAGGTAGGTGCTCCAAGGTTGGTAGGCAGGTAGGTAGGTATGTAGGTTTAGGTAGGTGCTCCAAGGTTGGTAGGCAGATAGGTAGGTATGTAGGGGTAGGTAGGTAGGTAGGTGTTCCAAGGTTGGTAGGCAGGAAGGTAGGTGTTAGAAGGTAGGTAGGTAGGTAGGTAGATAGGTAGGTACGTGTTCCAAGGTTGGTAGGCAGATTGGTAGGTATGTAGGGGTAGGTAGGTGTTGCAAGGTTGGTATGCAGGAAGGTAGGTGTTAGAAGGTAGGTCGGTAGGTAGGTAGGTAGGGGTAGGTAGGTGTTGCAAGTTTGGTAGGCAGGCAGGTAGGTGTTAGAAGATAGGTAGGTAGGTGTTCCAAGGTTGGCAGGCAGGTTAGTGTTCCAAGGTAGGTAGGTAGATAGGTAAGTAGGTAGATAGGTAGGCAGATAGGGGTAAGTATGTAAGTAGGCAGGGGTGGGTAGGTGTTAGAAGGTAGGTAGGTAAGTAGGTAGGTAGGTGTTAGAAGGTAGGTAGGTAAGTAGGTAGGGGTAGGTAGGTAGGGGTAGGTGGGTGTTAGAAGGTTGGTAGGCAGGCAGGTAGGTAGGGGTGGGTCGGTAGGTAGGTAGGTAGGTAGACAGACAGACAGACAGGTTGGGGTAGGCAGGGTGATGTTGGTAGGTAGGCATGTAGACAGGCAGGTTGGGATATGTAGGGTGATGTAGGTAGGTAGGCAGGCAGACAGGCAGGTTGGGGTAGGTAGGATGATGTAGGTAGGTAGGCAGGTAGGTAGGGTGAGGTAGGTAGGTAGGCAGGGTGGGGTAGGTAGGATGAAGTAGGTAGGTAGGCAGGTAGGTAGGGTGAGGTAGGTAGGCAGGGTGGGGTAGGTAGGATGATGTAGGTAGGCAGGTAGGTAGGGTGAGGTAGGTAGGTAGGCAGGGTGGGGTAGGTGTTCATATAGCTGGTTGGCATTCATGGCAAAGTTTTCAGCTACTTCAGCGGCCATTACAATAATACTTGGTAGTACTATTCAGAACTTTGCTTGCAATACAATTTATTAATGCTGCAAAAGCAGTAATTTGTGTACGCTATTATTTATACCCTGGGTACATTTAGTATTTCTGGCAGTGTTAGCAGCAGCTACTTCAGCAGTCATTAAATGTTTGTAACTCTTCATAATTTTGCTTATTTTAGTGCTATAAAAACAGCATTTTGTTTACGTCAACATTGTTAGTGCTAAAAGCAGTATTGTGTATAAAACATTTTTCTCAGTTCTACCCTGCTTCTTTGTAGTTTTTGTGGCAGTGTTAGCAGCAGCTACTTCAGCAGTCATAAAATTATTGTACCTATCCAGAAATTTGCTTGCAATACAATGTATAAGTGCTACAAAAGCAGTGTCTTGTATACTATATTATTTATCAGTTATATTAAGTATCTGTTGCAGTGTAAGCAGCAGCTACTTAAGCAGTCATTACATTTTTGTCTTCTATTCAAATTTTTTGGTACATCAACATGTCATCAAGCAATAAAAAACAGTATTTTGAAAAAAAAAAAAAGCAGTGAAATCAATCATAGTTGCCAAATGTGTAGCTGCATAATATGTAGGGACCGGCATATCATATGATGTTGACCAAAGGCGAGTATAATATCATATGATATCACACGTTGCATCATATGCTATTATATATACATGGCAACTTTAGCCAAGTCAGACTGCCAGCATTATATGATATCATATGATATTTTATTGCCGTTCCCTAATAATATGCCAAGGTAAAACATACCATTTCAGCACATGGGAGCAAAGCACGAATATCTTGCCAACCTAGAGCATACTATAAACCAGATTTCATCATCACCATCACCATCTTCTATTTCACCGCAACGACAACCACAACCGGCAACGTTCGACCCCCCCCCCCCCCCCCCCCCCCCCCCCCTCCTACCACCACCACCATCTACTTTTTCACCGCAACCACCCCCACCACCCCACCCGGCAATATACCCCCCACACCACCACCACCACCCTCCCCCCACACCACCCCCTACCACCACCACCCTTCGTAGTTTTGCACCGGAGCAGCGCACCTTGATTGCTCTATGGACAGGGCATGCCTTGTATCCACACACACCACCACCTGAACTACCCCCCCCCCCCCCCCCACACACACACACACACACACACGCACACACCCCTTACCACCAGCACCACCACCCCTACTACCACCACCACCATCTTCTTTTTTGCCCCCCCCCCCCCCCCCCCCCCCCCCCTCCCTCCTGGCAGTTTTGCACCCGAGCAGCGCACCTTGATTACTCTATGGACGGGGCATGCCTTGTATCCAACCGGTAAACCGTTTCGTCTGAAGGGCACAGGGGGCGGGGGCACATGGTCAGTTAAGCGCATATTGTGTGTGTGTGTGGGGGGGGGGGGGGGGTGAAATAGTCCCATTAGCCTATTTGGCCTGGACTGTAACATACATACGTACATACATACATATATACTTGTGGACCGTAGGGGGCAGGCACATCGTCAGTTAAGCGCAGAGCGTGTGGACCGTATGGGGTTGGTATAGCAGCAAGGCTCACCATGAGACAAGTGCATGGTATGCAGGGTACTACAAAACGTACGTTTTAACGTGATAGCACAAAAGCTTTTGTAGCCCATCAACAGTTTAGTTCATCAGTGCTTTTTCTTTTTAAGCCCTTCCTATACGGTTGGGCAAGTCCCTTTAGCCTATTTGGCCTACCCCTGGACTGTAACATACATACATTACATGACATAGCAGCAATGCATACAATCAGTCAAGTGCATGGTATGCAGGGTACTACAAAACGTATGTTTTTGCGTAAGCTTTTGAAGACCATCTATGTGAGCCACATAATTATAAAAAAGCAACGTCTGTAGACCCAAAGTTGCGTGCCAGGCGCTGCCAGCATGGAACTTGGCAAAGGCAAAGACGAAGGCAAAGGAAAAGGCTAAGACCCCCATCACGTCACCCAAAATGGCAAAATGTTGTACCCTGATGGTGTGTGGATCACATGGGGGTGGTAAAGTAATGCATGGGCAGGATATATTACGCAGATCCCTGAGCCAGCTGCTGTAACCAATGTCGTCTGGGTGGAAAACGTGTTGTTGGGTAGGGGGAAGTCTGGTTCCTGCAGTTATTATTGTACTACAGGTCGTGCTGGTGTTAGTGGAGGTACTTCTGTTGTTGGTGTAACCAACATCGCACGGGAGGAAATGTGTTGTCAGGAATGGGGAAGTCTGGTTTCTGTACTTATAATTGTACTACAGGTGGTGCTGGTGTTAGTGGAGGTGGAGGTACTTCTGTTGTTGGTGTGACCAACATCGCACGGGAGGAAATGTGTTGTCAGGGATGGGGAAGTCTGGTTTCTGTACTTATTATTGTACTACAGGTGGAGCTGGTGTTAGTGGAGGTGGAGGTACTTCTGTTGTTGGTGTGACCAACATCGCATGGGTGGGAAATGTGTTGTCAGGGATGGGGAAGTCTGGTTTCTGTACTTATAATTGTACTACAGGTGGTGCTGGTGTTAGTCAAGGTGGAGGTACTTCTGTTGTTGGTGTAACCAATATTGCACGGGAGGAAATGTGTTGTCAGGTAGGGGAAAGTCTGGTTTCTGTACTTATAATTGTACTACACGTGGTGCTGGTGTTAGTCGAGGTGGAGGTACATCTGTTGTTGGTGTAACCAATATTGCACGGGAGGAAATGTGTTGTCAGGTAGGGGAAAGTCTGGTTTCTGTACTTATTATTGTACTACAGGTGGTGTTAGTGTAAGTGGAGGTAATTCTGGTGCTGTTGTAACCAATATCACATGGGTGGAAAATGTGTCATCCATTAGACATTGGCATCTATTAAGCAGATCCCTGGGCCACAGGGCCAGCCGCTGTAACAAACATCGTCTGGGAGGAAAATGTGGTGTCAGGTATGGCAAAGTCTGGTCTCTGTAGTTATTATTTTACTTCAGGTGGTGCTGGTGTTAGGGCAAGTGGAGTTACTTCTGGTGTTGGTGTAACCAATATTGCCTGGGTGGACAAGTCCTAGGCAGCGTCGCAAGCGAGACGGAAAATTGGCGGAGTATTGGCAACGGAATCGAGCGGACTGAAGCCAGTTAGTTCAAGACCGTTGGCTGATGTGTCAGGCTTCGTCTCGGTCGCACGACAGTCGTACAACCAAACAACCAAACAGACAACAGGGTGAACCTGGGGCCTCCCGCCCCCCAGAAGGGGGGGCTCCACCTAAAAGTACAAGCAAACAAACAGACAACAGGGTGAACCTGGGGGCTCCCGCCCCCTAGAAGGGGGGGTGTCCGCCAAAAATGTGTTGTCATGCAGGCGGAAGTCGGGTTCATCCAGTTTTCGCTTACAACAGCTGCATCCAAATATTGTAGCAGAGTTTTATAGCCATTCAGCAGATGATTTGGATCTGGGTTCTCAAAACACTCACGTATTTCACATGTGTTCACATGTATTATACAAAACTCTGTATTTCGTAGTTAAGACCTCGCACTTTGGAATTTGGTCTGAGAATTCTGACATTTTGGCCAGAGAATCGAGAATCGAGAATTCAGAGAATTATAAGATTTGTTGGAAATTTGGCCAGAAAAAGTGGAGGAACGAACCATGGACTATGGCACCCAAATCCAAATTATCTGTGGAATTTCTAAAAAGCTGGGTATATCAGCCTCCGGACACACTAGGTGGCTGTATGTTCGCCCAAGAGCCAGGCCGAAGAGCTGCCAAAAATATATTAGGCAGATCCCAGAGCCAGCCACAGCCAATGATTACAGCTGTGTTGGAACCCTGAGTACCCCAGGGGGTTGACAGCCCCCCACCCCCCCACCCCCCCCCACACACACCACCCTATTGGTGGTTTGCCCTAATGCAAGCAAACGGGCTGGCCCCCCCAACCTCACGCCTTGTAATAAGGCATACTATTTATTTATGTATTCAGCCTGAGTACGTACATCAGCCTGCAGGAGCACTACGTCAATGTGAGCTGGCCTAGTCCGCCTGGAAACCCTAAACCCTGAACAACGAGCCTGAAGAGCTGCGTAAAATTCTGACCCAGACATGTCTTGAACAGTTTTTTCAGCGGAGTCCCCCCTTATGGGACGCGGGAGCCCCCAGGGTTACCCATCTGTCCATTTGTCTGACCGACTGAAAAATTGAAGCCTGATACATCAGCCAACTGTCTCCTAACTAGCTGGCTTCGGTCACCTGTGCTCTCCTGTGCACAGCTCTCAGGACATTGCTGAGCGTAGATAAAAAGGAAAAATACGTCCTCATATTTGCTCTCCTTTGCACAGCTGTCGGTCTGCCTGGACAGCCACCTGGAAGAGCTGCCCTAAACGCTGCTAATCATACAGCAGAATAAAAAGCATCTCCTCACACAGAGGGTGAGCAGCCTGGAGGTTAATTTACCATGGAACCAAACCAAACCCAAAATGCTGATTCGTAGAACCGAATAATAATAAAAAGCATGTCCTCACGTGAGCTCTGCTGTGCACAGCTCTCAGGACATTGCTGAGAATAGATAAAAATAAAAACTACGTCATCACGCAGACAGTGGGCAGCCTGGAGGCTAATATACCATGCAACCAAACCAAACCCCCAAAACGTAGAATAGAATAATAATACAAGCATATCCTCACCTGTGCTCTCCTGTGCACAGCTGTCGGAAGTTTTCAGCTGTCTTGGGTGCCACATCAGCAAAGAGCTCCATTTTAATTCTACCAGCTGCTACCCCGCCAATAGTGATATCTGCATGGACAAGAAAATGTGTATTACGGTAAACACGCAGCCACCAAGATTGAACACCCATGCTTTGAATGTTTTTGAGACGGCGAGCAGCCTTATGCCTGGAGCAATGTAGCCACCTTGAAGATCTAGCTTGTAAGCCTACCTGTCTACCCTAAAAAAAGTAATGATAACGCCTGGTGGGGCGTGGTATTAAGGGAGCCCCGTCTTACGGCGGTAAAGAACGGACTGCTACTTGACCTGGGCAAAGCTACCACGGCGGTTGACAGCGATGCAGAGAAAAGATTTTATCAATAAACAGCTTTGAATAAGAACTATGCAGCGTTGCAAGCGACGCTAAAAATTGGCGGAGAGTGTACGCAACGGAGCGACAGGTGGCAATGGAAGCGAGCTAGTTATGTGACCATTGGCTGATGTGTCAGGCTTCGTCTTGGGGGGGCGGTCAAACGGACGACATGGTAACCCTGAGGGCTCCCACCCTCTTCAAGCCAATAATCTCTTCAAACCAATCATCTCTTCGCCTTATCCTATCAAGAAACTATTAAAGGGACATCAAAGTAAAAATAAAAGTTTTTCTTGTCCAATTTTTCCCCCAGCGTCTGGGCTGCTCCTTTAGTCAGCCACTTGGCTTAGCCCCAAAATTTCAGCAGTGCTGTAAAGCTAATTGTGTCAGTTTCAAGGTGCACTAGGTTGCTTTAGGTTTGGCTGGTAAGTTGGCCAGGGGAGCTGCCAAGAAACTGCTTGCCGTAGCCGAAAGAAAAGCTATGAGAAAAGATGCAGGTACCGTGACAAGGCAGAACGCCAATCTTCTGCTTCCCCTGCTCATGATGAACAGGAGCATAGTGCAATACCCACACCCGGTGAACAAGATAGGCATCAGACCATGCATGCGGGTGATGTGGTGAGGTACAGCTTCGACCAGCTGCTTCTCCAGCTCATGATCAACAGAAGCATAATGCAATAGCCATTCCAAGTCCAACAGATGCATGATGTACACATTTTGATACGAATGTTGATGTTGATGTTACTGCCGAAGACTGCAAGCAGCTTTAAATGCTGAAGCCTCAAGTTTAAGTTCAAGTTCATGATGAACACTATTGTTATACCAGTTCCACATAAGTGCCGAGGCAATATGAACAAGAACAAAGGCAGCATGCACGGCAAGGCAAAGGCATGCAAGGCAATTTGAATTCAAGCTATTTCCCTGCCAGCGTACAGGGCAAGATTTTGCATTCCTGCTGGCTCATGTGGACCCATTACAGATTCCCAGCACTCGACCTCCAAAGAACAGGGTATTGTAAATCTGAGACTCAGCTGTGTGACATATTGCCAACTGATTTCTTTGACGCTAGTAAGAGAGAGACCAGAAGAGGTCCCTGGTTCAGCCAGCGGGCTACGTTCCGAACCATCAGGCATCCAGACCCAATCTAGCTACTCACCGAAAAACACGACTGGATTATTTGGATTAGGAGGGCGCAGGTGCCACAGGGTTCCATCGGCCATGGCGATCCGAGTTAGACAGACAGAAAGCAGACGCTAAGAGGCGCGGCTCCAGGACGTGACTGATCAAGAATGGTCGGGACACAGTAGATCGCAACTTCAGGAAGTAGGTTGTGGTTGGCGTGGTGCAATGTTCCCTGAAAGCTCGCAAACAATTGGTCGGAGTGAAAGAGCGAGGGGAGGAGGGGCGTCTACAATGGAGTGTGGAGTAAAGCAGGTCGGGAAGAAACGGGAGCCGGGAGCAAATAACAGTCTGTGAGGGAACAGCTAGGCAGCTGAAAATCCCGCCCCCCTCGGCAAAATGTACCGAAGCAGTACACACCGACCTCCCGTCGGCATGGTTCCCAACTTCCCATTCAGGCTTAAAGAGACCAGCTAGTATCTTGGCTGTAACATTAGGCCCTTACTACCGTATGAAAACGCTTTCTCCACCTCCACTTCCCCTAACCCTCTCCCCCACCTACTACTCTCCTCCACCTCCCCGTCTCCTCCCATCATACTAGCTAGCCATGTAATCATGCACAGTGCTACTTATATCTGTACATGTTATGGGCCCAACACGCTAATCCCCACGAGCCCCTCATTCCTTTTGTTACAAAGATGAAGAAATTGTGCATTGCTGCCGATCCCAAGTAGAAGACCTGGCCTCTTTTTGTTTTAGTTGTGACAGGTTGTGAAAGGAATTTCACCCTAGGAGGTATGTCTCCCAACACAAATCAGCGAGACTGAGGATTCAGTTCGAATGGCGTTGCCACTCCAACAAAATAGTGGGAGATTGCAGGCCGACTTCACTTCATGCTCTGCGATCGAGAGAAGGGTTCCACAGATCTGGAGTTCTAGAGTTGGCTCAAAAACCATGTACCGCAACATTCCAATCCAATCAACAAGGCAATGTGGCGAACCAGGAAGATAGCTTACAGTCTCACGACGTCCATCTACCGGTATGTATTTTCAGTCCATGGGGTAGCTAAATAGGCTAAAGGATCTATTTAGAATGAGGGTTCGTTACATACCGGTAGGAGTGAAAGGAAAGTCCAGATTTTAACAATAAAGTAAAAAAACTACTGGTAGCTGCTGGTAGCAATAATAACTAACAATAGGTCGGTAATTACCAGGATCCAGACGACCACCATCTTTCCTAAGGACTATGAGCAAGCCAGAAACTCAGGAGGAAGGAGCCCCTGTGGAACCATGACATTGTACAGAGCAGGGGTGTGAAGCAATCCGCTAAGGTACGTCAGAGCTCTATTAGGATGCCATCAGGTACAGGCGACTTGCCTAGGGGAGACTGTCGAAGGGCTCGGCGGTATTCTCCTGGTCGGACAGTCAAAGAGCCAACCTCGTTTACCACAGATGTAGGGACTAAGGAGACTAGAGGATACCTGGCGATGGGCTGCCATGACTTCCTTCTGGGCAGAAAAGCCCAAAACGCTCCCACCACATTTGGGATGGATCGACCGGTCACAAGACCCCACCTGGGGCCCTGAGAGAGGGCTTCACCCGCGACTCGGGGCTGGTCTTTCAAGTTTAGTCATCAGAGAATCGCATGATCGCTTCGACTGGACTTGTTCAAGACGCAGGGACGCAGACAAGTCCTCGGTTGAGCACCGAGTTGTGGTCCATTTGAGCACCTGTCCCCTCGGAGTGAAGCGATCATGCGATACTCGTCGTTCGTGATAATCAACCTAGCATATAATTATTTGGATAATCAACCTAGCATATAATTATTTGGACTGCAATAATGTATATGGATGCCGAGGCGCGCATTGCGCGATCCTCAGCCAGGCACAGATTGAACGGTGCAGTATCCCATTTAGAGACCTGCGGCAGAAGCAGTCCACGATGTGCAAGGTGGACCACGACTACCAAGCAACCACCTTGTTCATCATGGTTATCTTCCCGTCAGGTAAGTGTGATACAGCTAGGTACTCGGGGCTATAGTCCCCAGTACGTACCGAAGCATGCAGCACGGCGATGGTGGGCTTATCCTGGCATAAACAGGGTCGTTCCACACGCTGCGTGTTGCGTGACAGACGCAGATTTTGAAACTGGGTGCGTCTCATGATACAAATTTTGGAGTCCCCTAGAACAAACCTATAGCGATCCTTGGCATCAGTCAGTTCGCTGGACCAAGCGGGGTTGAGCGTGCGAGATGGGGCGGGCGAAGGCAGTTCCTCCGCGAACAGACCGACCTTCACTCGGGGTGAGGACGTGGACCTGTCCAATCATTCGAATCCGCCGTTGTTCAAGGCCCTCTGCTTCGAGGTACGTTATATACCGTAATTTGATCCTGCTTTGTCCAGCGACCCCAACGAGACCTGCAAATCTTGAGATGCCCTCGCCTTCTCCCAGGCCTGTTCCCCAGGTCGTCACTTCTGCCTCCACCGTCTCCCATCCCCTCCATCCGCATGTGACGAATCATTCAACACACACAGAGTTTTTCCTTTTTAGCTACTCTTGCTTGGAGCAGCTTGGAGCTACGTTTTTCTTCTTTCATGTGCCATTCAACCTTCAACCCCATGTGGCTCCCCCATGACTGCTATACATCCTGACAGCGTCGGCTAGGCCCCCTGCTACTTCAAGCTGCTTCAAGCAACTATACAAATGATTTGGATGTTCAAGCAATAGGAAGAATGCTTTGGCTGTTGTTCTCACTGCCTAGGGCAGCGAGCAGCCTCAAGGCTGGAGACAGGATCAACCAAGTACAAGTTTGGAGCTACTTCCCTGAATAAAGGGCACCATAGTCTGCCCGCAACATAAGCTTCAGGTGGGGTAGTTAACTGATTTAGGGGCAAAATTAACTGGGTTTTGTGTAGCTCAGCTCAACCCACCATCTAGGTGTACCCCTCAAACCGACAATTCATTTGTAAGCATCATTAATGGTGTGTCCTCTGTGCAGTGCATGCACCATTGACTTGTGCAGTGCATGCAACATTGACTTGCTCAGTGCATGCACCATTGACTTGTGCAGCGCAGCGCAGCTCAGTGCATGCACCATCGACATGTGCAGCATATGTAGTTTGCTTGCAGTCAATGATAGAGTGTGCGTAGCTCGCATCTGCTTCTTGCATTCACCTGGCATCTGTTCAGTGCACGCACCCATGATATGTTCAACAATATGTTCAAAGTTATGGCCCATGGATTGTTCTACAAATGATATGTTCAACTAATGTAGCTTGCATTTGCATGTTGCATGCACCTGGCATTTGTTCAGTGCCAAGGTGTAAGCAGCTTCCAGTGCGCATGCATGTTGGTCATGTCCTGTTAGCTTCGGTGGCTATCCGTGGACAATTACGTAAGCACACATGCATACACATGTCGCATCAGATCAGAATCTTTGGACAGTGCCCTCAAATCTATTCAGTATCTACGCACGATGCTCTGAACCCAGATATCCATCTATTCAGTATGTTATGTACGATGCCCTGAATCCAGATATCCATCCAGGGCTGTGTGTCCCAGCGGCTGTGAACTCCCCCTCCAGATCAGCCCCAGAAGCAAACACCATAGTCTTGAGCCAGCACTGTTGGTAGGTCTTATCCTCACCCTCTGGGCAGCCTGAAGGGTTGCTGCACCACATCCAAACATTACAAAGCTGCATACAGCATCCATGCGTTGGGCGTCAGAGGAAGTACACCATGAAATGATGGAAGCATAGTGATACCAACAGCAACAACAACAACAATAATAATAATAATAATAATAATAATAATAATAATAATAATAATAATAATAATAATAATAATAGTATCTCATAATACTAATACTAATATTAAAAATAACAATAATAATAAGATTATTAATGATCCTGCTATTTAGCGTGGTAATCATGCAGCAGGCAATGGTGTGAATAGTGCATGTGTTGGCAGTCAGAAAAGTGTGCCAATGAACCTTGCACACCCTGCAACCTGCATGTTACTGGGCCACATCTAGGCATTGCATACATGCGTGTAGTGTGCGGCATGCATGTCTACTTCATGTGGTATGCATGTGTGGTGAATACTACATGATTGCATGCTTCATGTGGCATGCATGTGTACTGAATACGGCATGCTTGTGTACTTCATGTGGCATGCATGTGTACTGAATACGGCATGACTGCGTGCTGTATGCGGCATGCATGTGCACTTCATGTGGCATGCATGTGTACTGAATACGGCATGATCGCGTGCTGCATGCGGCATGCACATGTACTGATTTATGGAACGAGACCCTACCAACATAGATATAGATGGCCTGCAATAGACTCATGTGTGCAATCAATGACCTTCATTTAAACATGGCTATTGCTTGTCAAACCCTCCTGTGTCATTAATTTTAAATGCATTTTGGTTTAATTTGTTTTTATTTAATTTGTTTGATATCATTTGTCTTGATTTGCTTGTAAACCACACCTGTGGCATTTTATTTATTGTTACTTGATGTATTTGATTTAATTCATTTGATTTAATTTATCTCGATTTGCTTGTCAACCTTCCACGACTCGTTTCATTTATTTGTATTTTATTATTTGTATTTGATTTATTTTCATTTCATGTCTTTTCATTTGCTTTTCAATCTAACATGTGTCATTTCATTTATTTGTATTTGATTTATCTTGATTTGCTTGTCAACCTTACACGACTCGTTTCATTTATTTTGATTTGATTTATTTCCATTTCATGTCTTTTCATTTGCTTGTCAACCTAACATGTGTCATTTCATTTATTTGTATTTGATTTATCTTGATTTGCTTGTCAACCTTACACGACTCGTTTCATTTATTTTGCTTTGATTTATTTTCATTTCATGTCTTTTCATTTGCTTGTCAACCTAACATGTGTCATTTCATTTATTTGTATTTGAGATATCTTGATTTGCTTGTCAACCATACACGACTCTTTTCATTTAGTTTCATTTGATTTATTTTCATTTCATGTCTTTTCATTTGCTTGTCAACCTAACATGTGTCATTTCATTTATTTGTATTTGATTTATCTTGATTTGCTTGTCAACCTTACACGACTCGTTTCATTTATTTTGTTTTTATTTATTTTCATTTCATGTCTTTTCATTTGCTTGTCAACCTAACATGTGTCATTTCATATATTTGTATTTGATTTATCTTGATTTGCTTGTCAACCTCACCTGGGTTTGGGCACACCTCGAGCAGCAATGTTCAGCTGAGGTCTCGTTGCTTAGATCTCCAGGGGGTTCAAGGACAGTTCCCGGCGCATCCTGCGTGAAGGTACGTAATCAGGTACGTGAAGCAGTAGGTATTTATTTGTGTATGTATGTACCCGAATGAAAAAAATCTCCAGATTTTTACCCGAATGAAAGCAACCTCCAGATTTTTTGAAGAGGGATTAGCCCCATTAAAATGTCCGTTCGTTCGTTCGTCCGTCCGTGTGTCACAAACCAAATTTTCAGGTTTCATGAAAAACATCAAAAAGTTGAACATTCTCTATTGTTGATGAATTACAAGACTTATTTATACCGGACAAATTCTGACCAGTGCACATATGAGCATCGCAATTCACGAAAAGGAGCTCAGGTTGGTGCCAAATAGCTACAATAAACGGTTAACAATTTGATTTCAGGGTGTTTTGAGCTAACATTTCAAATTTGAACCACTTACACATGTGCGTATACATAGGTTTGGGAGCAGAATTGTCGTCAAAAATTGGAGGCGAAACATGTAAGCATCACAATGGACGAAACATTCCCCTAGGGCACTTGTGCTATAATTAGCCCACGGACCCCACCTCAGGGCCGTGCGTGGGGCAGGGGCGGGGGCCACCGGGCGGGGGCGGGGGCGGGGGCAGGGGCGGGGGCCACAGGCCGGGGGCAGGGGCGGGGGCATGGGCAAGCCACGCCACCTGCCGCTGGCCAAAAACCCGTTCAGGAGGACGGGACATACCGTTCACGTCTGGGCTGGGCCGAAACATGCAATATCTTGTACAAATTCCGTAAAATCAACCAGACACCTGATTAGCCTCATTTTTTTGCATCAAATTCTTAAAAACAAGTCAATCTACATACATGCATTTCATTACATTACAGAAACGTTCAATACTGCTTAAAAATCAACAACCCTTCAAAACATATCTTTTTCGTCACTTTATAGTTAACAATGCTAAATCATCAATCGATTCATTGGAATTCAATGAATTTAAAGCCTCCAGGCGCCCTTCGAATTTAATCCAATTCGAATTGATACAATTTAAAGCAATTACATGCATTCAAATCACGTCAATTAAATTAAAAGGAAAGGAATAAATCGAATTAAAATAACACAACATTCAATTCAATTCAATTAATTAAAATACATTGAATTAAGGATCCGAATCATTTCATTCGGGACGCGCCTCCAGGCGCCCTTAATATTTATGTTACAGTCCAGGGGTAGGCCAAATAGGTTAAAGAAGACTTGCCCAACTGTGACAGGAAGGGCTTTGAAACAAAAAAAATGATGAACTGAACCCCAAACAATCGTTTTACCGACGGAGGCCCGGAGTTCGCGCTACAGTGATCATATATGATCACGCAGGTACACTTTTGTAAACAACGTTTGCACCCTGTGATTTGAATTTTTGACAACCTCGTTGTATTGATGTTGGGTTCTCTCTAGGGGATCGATAGCTAGGTTGATTGCTACTTAACTGCAGCAATCCACAGTGTCAGCCCCCCCCCCCCCGCCCCCCGCAGCAGTTTCCCAGTCGCATATTTGGTTTACACCCGTCAGATCATGTTGCTACGAAGTAGCACGAACTCGGGGCCTCCGTCGGTAAAACGATCCTGTGGTAGGGGACGTATTCAGGTGCGTGAGACAGATACACTTTTTGTGAACATCCCCTCTCTAATCTGCCTTTCAACAAACTACCCTGTACAGTCAGCTAAGCTTAACAAAACCCATTGCAAGCAGGTTTGCCTTCAGCTCTACATTTAGCAGTGAGCATGCAGTAGCTTCTAGCCAGCTCCTCTCACCAGATACCAGGAATGATATGGAGCTACCTAGTGTACCTGGTCATGTCCCATACAAATAAATCATATTCCATGCCACATATGTGTTGATTATCTAAGGTCGTGCTTGTTGTCATGCTACAGTGCCACATACAAAGTTTGAGAAATGAGAGGATGGTTGTGTAGTGCCACTAACAAAGTGCAAGAAAGCAGAGCATGGTTGTGTAGTGCCACTTACGAAGTCCAACAAAGCAGAGCATGGTTGTGTAGTGCCTCTTTCGCAAACGTAAACTATCACTAACTCAGGGCCCCCGTCGGTAAAACAATTGTTTGGGGTTCAATTCATCAGTTGTTTTCGGTCTAGCCCCTCCTGATATCATGGTTGGGAAAGTCCCTTCAGCCTATTTCAGGGATTTGTTTTTCAAATAAAAAAGAGGAAATCTTGTTCCTTTTTCTCTTCCCCTCCTTTTTTCCCTCCCAAAACAGGATCCTTATTCCGATTTTGGTCGGTTTGGGTCATTTTTAGTCAATTTCAGTTAAAAAAAAAAAACTTTATTTTTAGGTTTCGTATTCTGGCAGTTTTGGCAAAAAACGGGGTCCCGTATTCCGATCGGAATGTATTCCGGAAAAAAAAATCCCTGGCCTATTTGGCCTACCCCTGGACTGTAACAGCATACAAATGTAGTGCCACTTATAAAATCCAAGAAAGCTGAGCATGGCTGTGGAGTTGATGATGATGATAATTATATTATTCCTGGTACCCTACTGGACTCCAAATGTACCCGCCGCTTGATAGGCTAGAGACATGGGGGGATTATGAACATTACGAATAAAACAATAAAGAAATATAAACATGTATGTGCCACTTAAAAAGTCCAAGAAAGCTAAGCATGGCTGTGGAGTTGATGATGATGATGGTGATGATGATGTTGTTGATGATAATGATGATGATGATGATGATATGATAATAATGATGGTGGTGATGATGGTGGTGGTGGTGATGATGATGGTGATGATGATGTTGTTGATGATGATAATGATGATGATGATGATAGTGGTGGTGGTGGTGATGATGATGGTGATGATGATGATTATTACATTATTCTTGGTACCATACTGGACTCCAAATGTGCCCGCGGCTTGACAGACTAGAGACAAGGAGGGATTATGAACATCATGAACAACAAAAAAAATAAAACAAAAAATAAACATTTATGTGCCACTCACGAAGTCCAAGAAAGCTGAGCATGGCTGTGCAGTTGATGGTGGTGATGATGATGATGGTGATTATATTATTCCTGGTACCCCACTGGACTCCAAATCTGCCCGCGGCTTGACAGAGACAAGGGGGACTTATGAACATCAAGAAAATAAAAGAAAACGTGCCACTTCCAGTGGTTGGCCCTAGTGCAGGCAAACAGACTGCCCCCCTCAACCTCACGCCTGGTAATTAGGGCGCACTATTTGTTCTATTATGCCACTTACGAAGTCCAAGAAAGCAGAACATGGCTGAGGAGCCCAGCAGGCGTCTCTTGGGCCACTTGCCATTTTGCCTGGGCATGTTGATGGATCAAAATCGCATCTGAAACTGCTTTCATTTGTAGGATTGGCGCAAGTTCCCTGAAGCAGTGCATCAGGTTGGTTTGTGGCAGACAAAGGGTTGATTGAACTCGCATCTAGCATACTTCAGTCTGCCTTTTTTTTTAGTATTGGCACAAATTCCCTGGAGCAGTGCATCAGGTGGGTTTGTGTCAGACATAGGGTTGATTGAACTCGCATCTGGCAGACTTCAGTCTGCCTTTGTTTTTAGTATTGGCACAAATTCCCTGGAGCAGTGCATCAGGTGGGTTTGTGTCAGACATAGGGTTGATTGAACTCGCATCTGGCAGACTTCAGTCTGCCTTCGTTTTTATTATTGGCACAAGTTCCCTGGAGCAGTGCATCAGGTGGGTTTGTGTCAGACATATGGTTAATTGAACTTGCATCTGGCAGACTTCAGTCTGCCTTCGTTTTGAGTATTGGCACAAGTGCCCTGGAGCAGAGCATCAGGTGGGTTCGTGTCAGACATAGGGATGGTGGATAGAGGCAGACATGCACAGGTACAATAACGACGAAAATTTATCGGTTGTGGTCGCTTTCAAAGGGTAAGTCGCCATTTGATGCACCGTTTGTTGTTGTTGTTATAAGACCAAAACAAGGGTCTAATTGGCGTGGTCATGTTACCAGTGATGGAAATTTAAATTTAAGTTTCTGATTTTAATTATTTATTTCACCAGTGATGGAAATTTAAATTTGAATTTCTAATTGGCGTGCTTATTTTACCAGTGATTGTTGAGGATCTTTCCGCTTCTTTTGGATGAGCATCGATTTCAAACAATAAGTTGAGTTTGTGTCAGACAAAAGGTAAGTGGATTGAGGCAGTCTTGGATGAGCATCCTTTCTCTTGTCTTGGATGAGCATCTTTTTCAACTTGGGCAGGCCAATGGGTGATGGTGAGTGTATGTGAGTGTGTGTGTGTGTGCTATTGTTACAGTCCATGGGTAGCCAAATAGGATAGAAGGACTAGTCCAACCTTGACTAATCAAGATTATTAGTATTGGTATTATTATAAGTAGTTGTAGTAGTAGTAGTAGTAGTAGTAGTATAAATATTATTATTAGTAGGAGCAGGTAGGAGTAGTAATAGTATCAGTATTACTTTTATTAAGCTATCAGGAGGGGCTGATGCAAGGAATACAGAAACGCTTGTTGGTGTTCAGTGCACCCCTCCCTCACCTGAAATTCGTACAGAACACCATTGACGACGTCAGTCCAGCTGCTCTCGCACTTGCAGTAGTCGAATACTAAGTCTGCACCTGTTCCGTCGTCTCCAGCTGTTTGGGTGGTTGGGTTGAAATCGTTGGGAGGTGAGTCTGCTGTCACCAGCTGTTAGGGTGGTTGGAGTGGGGTGGTTGGGTTGGGATCGTTGGGTGGTGGGTCTGCTGTCACCATCTGTTGGGGTGGTTGGGGTGGGATCGTTGGGTGGTGGGTCTTCTGTCACCAGTTGTTGGGATGGTGGTGTTCTACACTGAGTCTGTTGTTAAGTAGAGCATTGAGGAATATGAAGAGGAGGGGGATGGGAAGGTGGAAGGGGCAGACGATCAAAAATAATATGAAATATCAAGGTCAATCGTACCTAGAGTTCCAGAAATCCAGCCAATACCTTGAGAGCAGCTATTTTTCTCCACTGGGAACGGAGAAAACTCTGGGTTGTCGTACTTCAACAAACACTGTCCAAACCTGCGTATCCCGGGGAAATCCGACAACATTAAGCTGTTGTACTTCAACCAACACTGTTTGTACCTACGTTCCATGGGAAATCTGACAACATTAAGCTCTTGTACTTCAACCAACACTGTTTGCACCTGCATTCCACGGGCAATTTGACAACATTAAGCTATTGTGCTTCAACCAAAACTGTTTGTACCTGCATTCCACGGGATTTCTGACAACATTAAGCTGTCATACCTCAACAAACACTGTTTGTACCTGCGTTCCACGGGGAATCCGACAACATTATTCTGTTGTACTTCAACCAACACTGTTTGTTCCCATGTTCCACGGGAAATCCGACAATATTTATATTTTGCACTTCAACCAACACTGTTTGTACTTGTTTGCCAGAGAAAATCCCACAATATTAAGCTGTTGTACTTCAACCAACACTGTTTGTACCTGTTTGCCACAGCAAATCCCACAACATTGAGTTGTTGTACTTCAACCAACTATTTTTATTTTTAGCTCTGACTGGCTGTGAAAGGATTTTCACCCCAGGAGGTGGGTCTCCCAACACAAACCGGCGACACGGAGGATTCACTGGACACTATTTGTACCTGTTTGCCTCAGCATATCCCAGAACATTAGGTTGGATTGATGACATGGTCTATCAGCCTCTATGTAGCTCACCGACTCAGGACGGAGTAAGGAGGGGTGGTATTAGCACAGCTACCCTGCCACCCTGGGTACAGCATGCAATCACAAGGGTGTATAGTCATAGACAGTCTCTATGTAGCTCACCGACTCAGGACAGAGTGTACAAGGGTGGTATTAGCACAGCTACCCTGTAACCCTGGTTTCGGCATGCAATCACAAGGGTGTGTAGTCGTAGACATTCTCTATGTAGTTCATTGACTCAGGACAGAGTAAACATGGGTGGCATAAGCACAGCTACCCTGCCACCCTGGGTTCAGCATGCAATCACAAGGGTGTTTAGTCGTAGACAGTCTCTATGTAGTTCACCGACTCAGAACAGAGTAAACATGGTGGTGTTAACACAGCTACACTGCCACCCTGGGTTCAGCATGCAATCACAAGGGTGTATAGCTGTAGACAGCTTCAATACATGTCCAGGTCCTGGCGCTGAGGTATGACTTAAAAATAAAGCAATGGAATCATGTGTACGCACACTATGTAGGCTAGAAAGATCATACTCCGTACTTACCACTAGATTACCACCATAGTACCACCTTATAACCGCTATACAACTACCACCTTAAAACCACCATGCTACCACCACTTCCCACCATATTACCACTTTACTATTACCACCATACTACCATCATATTACCACCATACTACTACCACCATTTCCCGCCATATTTCCTCCATACTACCATACTCCGTACATTGTTGGGTCTTTGGATGAGGAGTTTCTGAAACAGCCCTGAAAGTATGAAGCACATGGCAACAGACTGGTTGGAGTGCATGGGTAAGGGCGTGGGTGTGTGGGTGGCAGAAACAACCCAGCAGGTAAGGGGCACATGGCAACACACTGGTTTGAGTGGGTGGGTGGTTGTAGGGGTGGGGTGGGGGGCTGAAACAACCCTACTGGTAAGGGGCACATGGCAACAAATTGGTTGGAGTGTGTGTGGGGTGGGTGGGGGGGTGGGGGTGGGGGGCTGAAACAACCCTACTGGTAAGGGGCACATGGCAACAAATTGGTTTGAGTGTGTGTGTGGGGGTGGGGGTGGGGGGCTGAAACAACCCTACTGGTAAGGGGCACATGGCAACAAATTGGTTGGAGTGTGTGTGGGGGGGTGGGGGGGGGTGGGGGTGGGGGGCTGAAACAACCCTACTGGTAAGGGGCACATGGCAACAAATTGGTTGGAGTGTGTGTGGGGGGGGTGGGGGTGGGGGGCTGAAACAACCCTACTGGTAAGGGGCACGTGGCAACAAATTGGTTGGAGTGTGTGTGGGGGGGTGGGGGGGGGGGTGGGGGTGGGGGGCTGAAACAACCCTACTGGTAAGGGGCACGTGGCAACAAATTGGTTGGAGTGTGTGTGGGGGGGGTGGGGGTGGGCGGCTGAAACAACCCTACTGGTAAGGGGCACATGGCAACAAATTGGTTGGAGTGTTTGGGGGGGTGGGGGGTGGGGGGGTGGGGGGCTGAAACAACCCTACTGGTAAGGGGCACATGGCAACAAATTGGTTGGAGTGTGTGTGGGGGGGGTTGGGGGGGTGGGGGTGGGGGGCTGAAACAACCCTACTGGTAAGGGGCACATGGCAACAAATTGGTTGGAGTGTGTGTGGGGGGGGGTGGGGGGGGGTGGGGGGTGGGGGGGGCTGAAACAACCCTACTGGTAAGGGGCACATGGCAACAAATTGGTTGGAGTGTGTGGGGGGGGGGGGGTGGGGGGGGGGGGGGGGTGGGGGGCTGAACAACCCTACTGTAAGGGGCACATGGCAACAAATTGGTTTGAGGTGTGTGTGGGGGTGGGGGTGGGGGGCTGAAAACAACCCTACTGGTAAGGGGCACATGGCAACAAATTGGTTGGAGTGGTGGGTGGGGGGGTGGGGGGGTGGGGTGGGGGGGCTGAAAACAACCCTACTGGTAAGGGGCAAGTGGCAACAAATTGGTTGGAGTGTGTGTGGGGGGGTGGGGGTTGGGGGTGGCTGAGACACCCTAACTGGTAAGGGGGCCACATGGCAACAAATTGGTTGGAGTGTGTGGGGGGGTGGGGGGGTGGGGGTGGGGGGCTGAAACAACCCTACTGGTAATGGGCACATGGCAACAAATTGGTTGGAGTGTGTGTGGGGGGGTGGGGGGCTGAAACAACCCCACTGGTTAGGGGCACATGGCAACAAATAAACTGGTTGGAGTGTGTGGGTGGGTGCGTGGGTGTGGGTGTGGGTGAAACAACCCTGCAGGTAAGGGGCACATGGCAACAAACTGGTTGGAGTGTGTGTGGGTGAAAGTCAGCGATATTATATTTTCAGGACAGTACCTATTTGGCTACCCCTGAATAGTGAAAGGCAGGCAGGCAGGCAGGGTAGGCAATTTTCAGAACAGAACCCGACCATACCTGACTGTCTCCACACCAGACCCAGATGTTGCATCCCTCAGTCTCCACACATGCATCCCTACAAGCCCTGGCAGAAGGCATGTACTTGCTTGTTTTGTTGGTCGAAAACCTAAACCTTGCACCTTCCACGTTTCTGGCCACGACCGCTTTGATCAGGGAGGTGGAAGGTGTCGTTGCGTTGGAAGCATTGACTGCAAAAGCAACACCTGCAGGGATTGGTGGGAGGAAGATGGATAATATAATAGTAGCAATGCTGGTGTGTGTGGTGGTGGTGGTGGTGGTGGGGTGATCAGCAGGGGGTGGGAGATGTTGCGTTGGACGCATTGGCAGCAAAAGCAAAACCAGCATGGATCGGTGGGAGGAGAATGGATAATATAAGAGTAGAAATGCTGGTGTGTGTGGTGGTGGGGTGATCAGCAGGGGGTGGGAGGTGTCGTTGCGTTGGACGCATTGGCAGCGAAAGCAACATCTGCAGGGATTGATGGGAGGAAGGTGGATATATAAGATAAAAGTAGCAATGCTGGTGTGTGTGGTGATGGTGGTGGTAGGGTGGGGTGATCAGCATAGGGTGGGAGTTGTTGTTGCGTTGGACGCATTGGCAGCGAAAGCAACATCTGCAGGGATTGGTGGGAGGAAGATGGATAGGGTAAGAGTAGCAATGCTGGTGTGTGTGGTGGTGGTGGTGGTGGTGGGGTGATCAGCAGGGGGTAGGACGTGTCGTTGCGTTGGACGGATTGGCTGAAAAAGCATCATCTGCAGGGATTCGTGGGAGGAGGATGGATAAGATAATAAGAGTACCAATGTGTGTGTGAGTGGTGGTGGTGGGGTGGGGTGGGGTGGGTGGGGGGGGGGTATCAGCAGGGGGTGGGAGGTGTTGGCATGTTGGGCGCATTGGCAGCGAAAGCAACACCTGCAGGGTTTGGTGGGAGGAAGATAAAGAAGATGAGAGGAAGAATGGTTGCATTGTGTTATGCGCCTTCATTCAGGTGTCTAGCGGTCTGGAGAATTCAATTCGCCCCCCCCCCCCCCCCCCAACACACACACACCACACCACGCCCCACGTATACCCGCGGAAGCCAGGGAGTATGGCACGTAAGGTACATCACCTGGCCTTTCCAGGCTTATATGTTTTGTACAGGAAACTTTGTGGACATTATGCTTCACTTGCTTGCTTTCTTCTTTGCTGCATTGCTTTATCGCTTGTACCCTGTGATTTTGAAGACCCCCCTCGCATGCTGTGGAGTGGGCTTGTCTTTGGCCATCTATGGCCTGCCTATGACAATAAGGTAGTATAACAATGCAATTTTATGTTATGTAACCCGTATGTAATGCAATTTACTAATCACCAAGATAGGAACCCAGAACGTCTGGCTTGCTGAGACCATTTGTGAACCCGCTCTTTGTAGTGGTCTACGTCGGTAAATTGATTGTTTGGGGTTCAATTCATCAATGTTTTTCTCCTTAGCGCCTCCTGATATCGTGGTTGGGCAAGTCCCTTTTGCCTATTTGGCTACCCCTGGAGTGTAACAACATGCATACGCATACAGTGGTCTATATTATGTGGGATAAGATGAGAGTAGCTATGTGGTTGTTGGCATTGCCTTGCTCAGCATGTACCGTAACCAATTCCTTCCTTCAGGTGGTGGTGGTTTCTGCTGCTGCTCCTGCTCTTTCAGTCCTGTGGTAGCTCGCTCACAGCTGAAGATATTACTCAATCTAGCACCACCTGGAACCTGGATCTACGGGTGCGCCTAAGTGTTCGCGGTCGCTGTCAGCCGCCATGGTAGCTTTGTCCAGGTATAGTAGCAGCCTGGAACCTGGATTGACCTTGATTATTAGAGGTTGGGGAAGTCCCTCTCGCCTATCAGCTTGGATAACACTCCGGAGAGTGGACTTAGTGTGTGCAGCACGCCAATCTATAAATGCGGAGACGAGAATAAATATTACAAAAGATAGTAGAACCATAAAGGGACACCAGCGGAGGAAAGGGGGCGGTAGCCTGGAACCTGATCAGGGTACAGGTTAGACAGCGCGTGTCAGAAGAACCGATGACGCAGTCAACAGTAAGCTGACATAGTACTGTCAGGACCGATAGTTCTAAGGAAGTACATAAGTAGTCACCAAGTCATAAAACGCGTGAGAGCACCGCAATTCATGCTGACACTCCACCTATGACACAGGTGACATACAATACTACTTCTCCACCTATGGCACTGGTGACATAGAACTATATGTAACAGATTGAAAAGAAAAAAAAAAAAAATCAAAGAACTCCGAAAATTCGAGAGAACTTCAAATGGAAACCCAAAGGTTTATAGGAAGGAATGAAACACGGCAAAAACCAAAATTTGCCAAGTTAGAAAAGGATGAAAACCGAATATCAAAGATGGGTAACAACGGTATAGAAAAACCGATCCGGGAATAGGAACCTAATGCCATACAATGATAACCAAAGAAACCGATGTAACAAAAAAAAAAAATTACATACCCTAAGAAGAAGCGGTCATCCCAAGCATCCGCATAAACCTCCAGAACACAGCAGGATCAAGGGGCTTGGTGAAGGGGTCAGCACAGTTGTCCTTGGTGTTAACATAGGCAACATCTAGTGAACCGTCCTCCACCAGCTCCTTGATGTAGTGATGAATAACATCAATGTGCTTGCTGCGAGGGAGGAGCTGCCAGTCATTGGCCCATCTCAGAGACCCTATGTTGTCACCCTGAATGGTAAGTAAATCACAAGGCAGACTCAGATCCACCCTCAACTTCTTCAACCATTGCACCTCCCTGGCAGCCTGAGACAGGGCCTGATACTCAGCCTCACAAGAGCTAATGGCAACTGTAGGCTGCCTCTTGCTCATCCAGTTCACTATGCACCCTCCAGCCAGGACAGCAAAGCCAGTCTGAGATCTCCTGTCAGACCCATCATCAGCAAAGGATGAGTCACTAAAGACAGTAAAAGAGAAATCAGGGCTGTGTGTGTAAGTGAGTCCCAGGTGGGAATGTGACCTCAAATACAAAAGCAAACGCTTGGCTGCCCCCCACAGGGGGACGGTAGGGTGAGCAGAAAACCTGGACAGGTAGCTCACAGCAAAGGCAATATCAGGCCTGGTGCAAGTAGCCAGGTTTAGCAAAGCACCAACAAGAGAGAGGTACTGGCTATTAGAGGACAGGGGTTCTCCAGGTGGGTCAGTGACGGTGGACTTGTCCATGGGGGCACCAAACCTGGGCTTGGCAGCAGCAGTCAGACCAAACTGCTCCACCAGATCAACAATGTAGGAGTGCTGGGAGAGGTTGATCTGAACACACCTGCCGTCAGAGTCAAGTGTACAAGCCATGTCCAAGGAGAGGAACTGAACCGGCACACCCATCTCTTTGACCTCCCAGCCAGCTTTCTCCATAGCCTTGATCAGCAAAACATACCTATCCAGCTCACTAAAAGCACAGATAAAATCATCAACATAGGTTAGGACATAGCTCCACCCACCATTAGTATCCCTCCTAAAATACAGAGCAGGTTCCGCCTTGCACATAATAAAACCATGTGCAACCAAAACCCGCTTGACATCCATACTCCAAGCCCTGGGCGCCTGTTTCAAACCATAAAGGGAATTGATCAGCTTGCACACAAGGGGAACACCGTTAGGACCAAGTACCTTAAAGCCCTCAGGCTGGTGGCAGTACAGGTCCAGACCAGGTTCAAGGGGAGCATTCAGAAATGCAGTCTTGATGTCCAGCAGCCGAACAAACATCTTCCTATGAGTGATGGCAGCCAGGAGCACCCTCAGACCTCCTTTAGAAGAAACGGGGGCATATACATCATGAAAATCCAACCCAGGACGCTGCAGAAAACCACGAACCACAAAACGTGCCTTGAAGCGAATAGAACCATCAACCCCAACCTTCTTCACAAATAACCACCTGCCAGACAGGACCCTCTGTTTAGGAGGCAGTGGAGTGAGCGCCCAAGTGCCATGGGCATGTAGGGACGCCATCTCATCCTTCATAGCAAGGAGCCATTGATCCCTGTCAGGGTTGGTGGGAAGCATGGCAGCTTTGAAGGTCAGTTCAGTGGAAGTGGAAATGTATGCTCCCACGTACAAGCAGTGTACTTGTACATGAGCAGCGGGGATATCAGCAGTATCAGCAGTAACCGGTAGTATAGCCCCCAGTGCAGAACTACTGCCTGGTTGAACAGGGCCTTATTTGCCTCTATATCAACGAAGCCTGGGTCGACCGGAACACCCCAGCCATACGCAGAATCGGAAACCGACCAGTGTTCCAGATCATCACTTGCACTATCGGCAACGGCTACATCATCACATGGGCTTGACCCGAGTAATCCACCAGGGACAACAGGAGGCGTCTGAATGAACGACACCCGCGAGCCATCCGAGGTGGTCGGAGGTTGGCGACTATTAGTCAATGGACCTGATCCAGGTACCACTATGATCGAAGGCTGTCGTAATCCTAAATCTTCACCGACGAAATGTGGCGCAGAGGAGGGCCTGGCGACCCCCTGCGATTCGGCTAAGATTTTATCTGAAAGAACTGCAGAATCTCGCCCGCCCAGTGCCTTCACACACAATACAGCACCATCAGCCCCTGACCTGGGACGCAAGGTCATCCCATGATCAGGGCAGCGGTCGACAATTGGGGTTAGCAAAGGGTCAAGGGAATTAACCGTAGGCACATGCATATGTCCGTTGATAGCGGCAGGGATGCGAGAGACATACGGCGACCCGTCATAGAGAGATAGCCCAGGAATACAGTTATGATCAAACTGCTCATAGAAGAGTACATCACGACTCTCTACTACCTGGCGCAACTTAGGAACCCAAACAAAATAACCCTTACTCACCAGGGAATACCCAACCAGTCTACCAGATAACGCCCTTTCGTCCAGCTTGTTGCGCTTCTTCCCATTGACTAACGTAACGTAGCAAGGGCATCCGAACACGCGCAACATCGACACATCAGGCTGAACCCCAAAGAAAAGCTCATGAGGAGTCTTATCTCCCTGATTGGGCAAGCGATTACGAAGGTAACACGCAGCTAGGAAGGCATAGGGCCAGAAAGACTTAGTTAGCTTAGACTCCAGGTGGATGCTCCTAGCTATAGACTGTAAGACCCCATTGTACCTCTCCACAGTTGCATTCTGCTGTGCAGTGTATGCCAAAGATAACTCATGCACTGCCCCAACCGATATCAGCCAATCCTCAAACCACTTTACTATAAACTCCTTAGCCCTGTCAGACCTCAGGCACTTAAAGGCAAACCCGTGCAGCTGATTCATCCATCTGAGGACGATAGTCTGAACTGTTAAGGGAGCTTCATCCCTGGTCCTCAAGCACAACACTTCAGCATAGCCAGAGTGTTGGTCTGTGAGGCACAGAATATAAAACTCCCCACGCAGACCTCTAATATGAACTGGCCCCATGATGTCCAAGTGAAGGCGTTGGAGAGGTGCATTGATCGGAGTAGTGCTTGCTTTAGGAAAAGGGAGACGTTTGCCCTTAGCCTTTTGACAAGCATCACAAGGGATCTTAGCCAGTTTTTGGACCTGGTTGAGTGAGAGGGGTAAGTTCTTAACCATACCCTTCTTGACAAGTCTGTGCATGGCATCATAGCCGGGGTGACCCAGCCGCCTATGCCACAGCCATTCAGGAGTGGTAGGGATAACAACTCCACCGTCCTCATCAACATCAAGTGCAAAAGCTGGGTAATTGTCAGCACCAAACGAACAGCCACTGGTGGTGTAACAAGGCCTACATGCAAACTTGTAAACACCATCACCGGAGGCAGGGAAGGACCAGAGAGTAGAAGAGCCCTGAGTGGCAGTGCAACTAATACTATCAAAAGAAATCTTGCAGTGGAGAGAATGAGCCACAGCATTTACTGACAGGAGGTTCACCGGACAGTGAGGTATGTAGAGAACATTAGTTAGAATGATTGGTGTTGGTAACCAATCACTACATAACTCAATGGATCCTTTACCTACTGCCCGTTGAACCACACCATCACCAAATCGAACTGATGGCAGATTCAGTGGAACATCAAACACAGTGAACAAAGATCTATCACCTGTGATGGACATTCCAGCTCCAGAATCCACATGCCAGACACCCTCAGACAGGCTCGGACTACACACATTTGAGAACCTAGAGGTGCAGGAGAATAGGACAGGGCTTACCTGCTACTTCTGCATAGCAAACCCATCAATTTGAGCCTGCAAGGAAGACAATTGCTTTGGAGTAAGGTGACCTGGAAGGGCCAGGTTAGCAGGCAACGGTGAAGGAAGCGTTGGTTCTGCACGACCAGGGACCCTTCGCAGGGCAGGGAACTTCGTCCAGCAACGGTCCTCCGAGTGACCATCCTTGTGGGGGCATGGTCCCCAGGTGCATTCCAGGCGCCTCTTGTTCGACCCAGAACCACCACCAGTCTTCTGCCGCCGCTGAAATGCAGCATTAGCAGGAAACTGAGGAGCGGTCCGGGACCAACCAGGATGCCTGGAATCCGACTGAGGGAGCGCTATGTTAAGAATATCTAGCTGCCTATATTCCTCTAGACAGGAACAGTACTCAACAGGTTGCTGGTTGTATATCAGGATACCATACTTAATCCGCAGCGTTTCGAACCGGGGCAGACTCGCACCTTGAACTATAATGCCCATGGCGTGACGCTGAGTCTGCGGAAACCCAGCACTGCGCAGGTCAGTGCACATACCGCGAACCCGACAAAAGAAAGCGTCAACGTGCTCATGAGTGCCCATGACCGAAGCATGATACTCCTTCAGCAAGAGAGGGACAACGCGAGGCAAGGGCATCGGACTGCTGCCTCCGGATATGCAAAAAGATATCCGAGGTGAAGCAAAGTCCCTATAACACCTTGACTAGGGCATCCGTCATGTTGGCAAGCATCATGGATAAGATCATGAACTCTTGGCGGGGTAGGGTAAGCGCACTGAACCCAACAGTGCAGGATCGACACTAGACTCACCATGAGAGGCCGAAGTTCCAGCAGCAGGAGGAGCACACCGAGGAGCTAAAGACTCACGAATCGCCAGAAAATACTCAGCAGCAAGGACCAGCGTCATAAGCGCGCTGGTCCTCTAAGTTCCTGATGAGATCTAGGGAACGCGCAACACGCACAATGAGCTCGAAATCAGGACGAACAGGACAGAAAGGGAGTGGCACCTTACAAACTGGTAACCTCGCAGGTCACTGTTCCTACTCCCAACCCCTCCAGAGGTCACACCATTAGCAGGAGGGTAGTTAATCCCTGGCATAACAGGTCCCAGAAAAGCCCGACACTCTAGACCTAGCTCAGAATAAGCCATCACACGCCTAGGCCTAGGGCGACCCTTGCTATCAACCATAGCCTGAGTGGCAGTCATATCCAGCCTACCGTACAGAGTGCGGTCCAAGGATTCCCCAGCATGTTGAGCTTGGCGAATAAGACTGCAGTCCTGCAGGGATAGACGCAGAGGATGTCCGCCATCGAGCAGATGCTCCCAGGAGTCGCATGACAGCGAAGGAGGCACATATGGCGGAGGGCCAGGAGCAGGGGGCTGCTCCACAGGCGGAGGCGGGGGTGGAGGGGGCTCCTGCGAAGGGCCAGCAAAGGATGCGCGGCCAGCAGCAGCAGCAGAAGCCTCTCGAGCACGAGTATTGTAGCCAGACAGACCTCGGTCCGGAGGCAAGGTGAAAGGACGCAGACTTCTGCATCAAGACGGCCTGGCCACCTCCGGGTGGACAGGTGGAAGGGGCGCAAGCAGAGGCGCAGAGACTGGATCAGGCTTAAACTCCGGGGAAGGCGCAAGAGCAGGTGCCGACAGAGGCGCATACACAGGAGAGACCGTAGAATTGAACCCTCGAGTAGCAGTGGAAGGAGTGACTCCACCGAAGTCACCACTCATAGCACTCTGCAGATCTTCATCACCATCATCAGAGTCATCAGCATAGCCATCTGCACGGCGATGACGAGCAGTTCTTGATAGTCGTAGTCAAAACGGGCACAGGAGGAGGAGGCGCCCCTGCTTACTGGAATACTCCTGAGTGGAAAGCAGGCACAGCAGTCTCATCAAACGTCCCTCATCTCAGAAGAGACGTCGGACATAGC
The DNA here is from genome assembly GCA_013435795.1 of Chlamydomonas sp. ICE-L. NCBI lineage: Eukaryota > Viridiplantae > Chlorophyta > Chlorophyceae > Chlamydomonadales > Chlamydomonadaceae > Chlamydomonas > Chlamydomonas sp. ICE-L. Next base: position 188,016 of record JACBWV010000899.1, read on the forward strand.
CAGGGGGAGCGCACGCGGTCGGAAACAAATCCAATATTACGTAGCCCGCAGCAGTAGAAAACTCACAAAAGAAGCGGAAGTACACCACGGAGCAAGGGTCGCTCAGCAAGCGAGCGGGAGCAGAACTTCCCCTGAATAAGAACTGAATTCCCAAGCGAGCACCAGGCGCTTCTTGGGTTCCCCTCCTATTCCTTGGTGATTAGTTAAATTTGGCATACATAGCCTCGGTTTACCTACCCCTATAAATAGTTTCCTATTTCGCGTTCTCCTCTTGCTACACTGTTAATTGTGTTCATCAGGCAACTCATAGGATGGCCAAAGAAAACCAACTCCCCCTACCGCATGGCGAGGGGGGGTCTTTCTCCAAAATCACAGGGTCCACTCGATTAAATTCAAATGCACAAAGATGAAATCAGCAAGTGAAGCATAATTTCCACAAAAGTTTTTCCCTGTAAAAACTTATAAGCTCCTGGAAAGGCCAGGTTATAGCTACCTTCTTTATTCCTTTACCTCGTGCCCATACTTAAACTCCCTGGCCCCTTTCCCGCTGGGTGTTGGCTCAACCTGTTGCTTGGTTGGCTGTGGAGTGTGATGTTTCTGTCGCGCTGGTGTGAGTGGGCTCCTTTTTGCCTTCTCCCGCCCGCTCCGCGCACCCCCCTGCCCTGCCCAATGGACAGCCATATATCGCTCAGATGCAACTCATTGCTCCTCTCATCTTCACTCGCACTCGTATAACTTCACTACGATACTTACAGTACTTCGTGACTACTGCCACTCCCCCGCCTCCCCCATACTTCCAACGCCGCTGCTCCGTCACTTCGAGAATACCGCCGTGTACGTGTACCGCCGCGACACCCCGACCCCCAAATTCCGAACCTCGCGTCCCCCCACGAGGACCTCGCCTGACCAGTTATTTAGGCTCGTGGCAGAGCTAAAACCTTGTTAGTAATTTACTATTGATGCAGTCAGATGATAGGGAGTTCGAAAAGAAAAAACCCTACTAGTTGGGGACCTGGGCTCTTGGAACTGCCTAGGAAAGAGGGGGGCACTGGGCTAGACCAATATGCAAAGCCACGGACTAAATAGCCAAACTTAAGTAGCGAAAATTTGCCTAAGAGGGTATTAAAACACTAAGGATAAAGGCATATAGTAGATAGGCGGGTAGGGAGAGAAAACTTGCGTAAGAACAACCCACTAGTAACGACCTTCGCCGGCATCTTGTGTAGCCTTCGCTTACTCCTTTGAAAAAAAAAAAAACCCGGGGTATTAGAGGAAAAGAGACACTGATGCAGGCATGGGACCATGGCCGTGTCAACGAGCAACTAACTATGAGCAGACACCATGGGGAATCGGGCTAACAAAGGGAGTACCAGGTCCATAGAGGAGCTCCCTAAAAGACGAAGGCAATAAATGCCAGCGCCGATCTGATCAATATAAAACCTAGATAGCAGGGACGGTCGATTTGTTCAAGAGGAATACACCTCGTACCTGACATTGCCCACAGAGACCAGCGATAAAGGTGATGGGGCCCACTGAACGGGAAGTCAGTAAATGCAGTTCCTACAAACTCAACGTGTAGTGGAGAAGAGTCCAACCTGAGAATGTCACACACCTCCCTGGCGCAGCTGGTAAGAACTCCTAGGCATGATTAGAAAGCCGCACCACACGGGACCCTAGGCACAATGGGTACACGATGACCTCCCCTCAGATATCTGTGACAAACCTCGCATATCCAACCACAACCTATCCACCCCCAATCCAAAGACCTCGTCCATTGCGTTGAGAGAGGAAACTCGTACTAGGGAGAGAGAAGAGGCCAAAACTTCAATAGAACAAAAGGCATAAGACCCGGCTAGTGGCGAGGAACGAAAACAACGTAAATAGATCAACGATTATAATGATGAAGCCGGCAAGAAACACGAATACTAACCCGACAAAAACCACCAGGAGAACGGGGAAGAAAGAGGACGAACCCACAGTAGCCATGACGCGGCCCATACCCACTCCCACGCAGAACCCAGGCGCAAAAGACCAACCGGGAAAAGGAGAGACCTACGCAGAATGGGAGGGACCCACCCCACAGAAGTTTTTCCTCTCCTTCTCCTCTAAATCTCGGGGATGGGAGGGGGAAGAAGAAAAAGGGCGAAGAAGGAAAGCGAAAAGGAGAACGAAACCTATCGAAACGCTGTATGAACGATACCGTAGGAGCGGGAAGAGAAAAGCAAAGGGGGGGTTAAGAAAAGGGCAAAAAAGAAAATAGACATCAAATACATGAAGGGCCCACGGCATGAAGAAACGAAGATAAAAGAAGAAAGAATAGAAATGGTAATCCCAGAGGGAAGATAGGAAGCCACACCAGACTATTAGCCTAGTAACCAGTTCCTGGCAGCGCATCGAATCGACCTTGGGCGAGACGGTGATAGCTTCCCCTTGCGAAGACCAATCGCGTCGTCAAGCGCAACGATCAGCGATGATCCTGTCTATCACAGAGCGCAGCGGCTGACACAGCACGTCTAGCCAATCATCAAGAGACCCGGGTCCACCCACCACTAGGCGACACGAGCCACGGTCGACACCATGCTATAATGACACCAGTCCGTTCGCATACACATCTGCTCGTGCTTCTAAGTATTCTCCATTCTTGTCGTGGAGTAATTTCTCAAGATTTAGCGTGAGGCCCTCGCGGACGTTGCGATACGCAAAGCACACTGGGTATGTAAATGAGGGACCGTATAACCTATCAGCTTGGAGTAACACCCGGAGAGTGGACTTAGTGTGTGCACACTCCATCTATAAATGCGGTAGACAGAATAAATATTCTTACAAAAGTATAGTGGATATCCCATAAAGGACACCATCGGGGAAAGGGGGGGGCTGTAGCCTGGCACTGATCAGGGTACAGGTTAGACAGCGCGTTCAGAAGACCTTGACGCTCAAACAGTAAGGGCTGACATAGTACGTCAGTACCGATATTTTCTAGGAAGTACATAGTAGTCACCAATTCATAAACTGAAGCGACCGCATTCATGCTGACATCGCTAGTTTGGCTACCCCTGGACTGTAGCTAACAAAACACGATAGTTAGTAAAATCTCACTATCACTATCTTGCTCATAATGACAATGTGTGTACGCCGGTTGTGAAACCATTTATGCGACGGGTTTTGTATTGATCGCAAATAGTAAATAGTAACCCAGATCATAGCAGCATATAAATGTTGAAGTAGTTGAGTGTCTACCAGTAGTATTGGCAGTATTTTCAGTGAGCGAGCCGCTTGTTTCCTACAAAAGCACAGATCGGATACTGCTACCTAGAGCATAATCGGGTTGCATAATGAGTTAATGGCCGTTTCGGATACCGTGCTATTGCTTACTCAAGGTCGAGAGTGAATAAATCAAGCATACGCAGAAGGCTGGGAAGTAGCTCATCGTTGTAGCAGCAAAAAGATGGCAGTAACGTCAGGGAAGTTCTCAGATGAATTTGCGACTGCAGCTGCTGACTCCGTGGTGAATCAGGTGACTTCTTCTCTTTCTGCTCGGAATTCAGGAAACCAAATATGCGACTGCAGCTGCTGCTGGTGTTTTGTTTCGAAACTGTCCACCAATCAATCTATCGTAACAAGTCAAGCCCAACGCATTTGTTTTTGAATTGTTGACATTATCTCGTAGTATTGATGTCGGGTTGGGTGCAGGGTTGGGTGTTCTTGACCCCTTTAAAATGGATATCTGGGCCCAATCCTGCTACATTTGTTTTAACTTCAGCCCCCTCTGGACCCCCCAGGGGTCCCGGGGCTGAAGCCCAGTTCCCCCCCTGTCCGCCCCTGTTCTCTCTCCGCCGTCTGTCCGTCTCTCTATCCATCTCTCTATCCGTCTGTCCGTCTGTCCGACAGCTGTCCAGGCGTTTGAACGATTCCGACCACCTCCGCACCCACAATTTTTGCTCATTGTTGGAGTGCGCATGACTAGAGTTATCAGCATTGCAGCGGCCAAAATCCTTCGCAAAAGTTGTTTAATGTCTGTAGCTCTATTCGGCTACGAGTAGCTACTTACTCCACTACTTCCGAAACTCCCTGTCGGTGACTGCTAAAGCGATTTTCCGTGTCGCTTGCGACACGATCTTAGAACTTGTCGGTTGGCCGCAGCTATCGCTAGTCTCCAGCGTTCGTTTCGCTGGAGGGGCAATCCTACCTTGTTTGTTTTTCGCTTTAGCCCCCTCTGGACCCCCCAGGGGTCCCGGGGCTGAAGCCCCAAGTGTTTTTGTGTTATTTTAGTGTCCCGCCCGTGTCTCTCTCCGCTGTCTCTCTCCGCCGTCTGTCCACGGTCTGTCCGCCTTGATCTGTCGACAGTATGTCAGGCGTTTGAACGATTCCGACCACCTCCGCACCCACAATTTTTGCTCATAGTTGGAGTGCGCATAACTAGAGTTATCAGCAACGCAGCGGTCAAGATCCTTTGCAAAGTTTTGTTCAAGGTTTTTAAGCTGTATTCGGGCTACGATTATCTGTACTTTCTCTCTACTTCCGAAACTTCCCTGCCGGTGACTGCTAAATCGTATTTTCCGGTTGCTTGCGACACGCTTTCTCTAGTAACATTGTCCCGTGTCGCACGCGCTTAGAACTTGTCTTTTTTAGCCCTCATAGATATCCTGGTCGGGCTATTCCCTGTAGCTATTGTCTACCCTCTCTTCTGTTAAACAGGGCGTCCGTTTAATACCTGCCCTGCCAGGCGTTATCATTACTTTGGTGTCTAACCCCCTCACCTGGACTACCGGTACATAATTCAGAACGTTACCAACATATCATGTACCTGCTGTGTGCCTGTTGGCTGAAACCATCTTGGGGTGGTTGCACAGTGCGAGATGTATACACCACACACGATACTGTGTCCGCAAGGTCAATTGTAAAGCTAATGGATGTTTGAATCTGCTGAGCATACTCGGTGAGTATCATTCCACATAAATCTTAGCCCTAATGGCACAGCTTTCCCACTGCCTGATCTGGGGTAATATTCCCAAAATGAATCTTCACTTGTTCGTCTGGCTTCTTTCTCTCTATTCTGTTTCCCGCATTGTCTGTTGTGCTTACACCTGCTGACCCTATGAAGTCTCAGTGACGATTCCTCGCCACCACTCTCGGAACTGCAGATGCTTGCTTAGACTCAATATAGTCACGCGTGCACAAGTTGCGTGTCGCAGAGCAGCAACAATCATACACCTGCACGTACGGAGGCCTGCAGTATTGGGCCTGCAACACTGGGCACATTCCTTCGAGCAAGTGTTCGCTTAGAGTCGTAGAGCGTGAGACCGAACAGATTGGATCCAGTCTTGATGAACATGCACTCACGAGGCGCAAGTCACAGAAACAACTGCGACAAGCAAACTCATATCAACATAGTAATGCTGTTATCTTAATATCACTACATCCAAACACCGGTCAGTATGCCACTATCTATTACTGTGATATATCCAACTCATGATGTATTACGCTACATAAAGTACATCCCTGTCAGATGCTATGCACAGTTTGGCGCAAGTCCGCCTATTAGCTCTATGTTGAAGCTGCATACACGCGAACGACTGGACTGTTTTATGAAGATACTACCTATACATCAGTATACCAGGGCTCCTCAATATCCCTCTCAAACACTATGCGGATTTATATCATGGCAGTCCTCACTTAAAGGGCCCTCGAGTGCCGGCCCATGTGGCTCAATCCATGTGGCAGGGTTTTTGTGCAGCTCAACTTAGTAGCAAGCTGTGATGGTTTTAGTAAACAAGGGCTCCTCAAGCAATGTCCCTCCCAAACAATGTGCTGATAGACATCATGGACATCATGGCAGTCATCACCCAAAGGGAACTCAAGTGCCAGTGCCCAGTCCAGTGACTTGGCATGTCATGGGGAGTCATCAGTCCCAGTCCCGTATGACGGCATGATCACCTTAGGGCACACTCCCACACTCCATTGCCAGTCCTAGTGTCACGGCAAGTCTCATTCCCGGTCCCAGCTTCATGGCATCATCACCCAAGGGCACTCTAGTGCCAGCCCATGTTTGCTCAACTCATTGCTTCAAACTTTTGTGTGACTCAACTCACCATCATCGTACCTCAAGCCGATAAGCACCCACCATTCTTTATGTCACGCTTTGTTTCAGTGCATTCATCATCATGGATATGTGCAGCGAATGAATCTCTCATCTGCTTGTCGCATTCACCTGACATCTGTTCAATGCACGAACCTATGATATGTCCAATGATAAGGCAAACGGACTATTCAACCAACGATATGTTAAACACATGCAGCTCACTTTGGTATGTTGCACGTACCTGGCATCTGTTCAGTGCCAAGGTGTGAGCAGCTTCCGGTGCATGCACGCTGGGCATGTCCTGCTAGCTTTGGTGGCTTTCCTTGGACTGAAACATACACATACATGCACGTTACATTACATTACATTACATGACATTACATGTTAAAGTCTACTTGACACACGCAGGGTGTAATGATACCTCTGTGGCTTTAAACAAAAAGAAAAAGCACTCCCACAAAGCAAAACACCAGTACATCAGGGTTGACTTCCAATGACAAACACACCAACTCCCAAACCACGTTTTTGGTTGGCGTAGGTATTAAACCCCTTAGAGCCGGCCAGATCTCAACCACTTATAGTGGCGAGAGAAGAAGCTAACAAATTGGAGATTCAACAAGAGAAGAAACAAAGGGTGTAATCAATTACGGTGCCACTAAGCAGTCCCGGGCTTCCTATCTTGCTCTTCTACACGTAGAAGATAGTCCGGCTAGGTTGCTCCAAAAAGACTAGTGCCATTTCCATTCATAAAGGTCTGAAATGTGGAATCGCAGAATCCACATCCGAATAACGGTGTAAAGTTGGTATCCTCATTGACATGCCCTATAGAATATCTGTAAACAAGAATCGGGGCGTACACTCGGAGGGACAGACATCTCTAATAAATAAACAACGGGCACAAACCAAAACATATGCATCTTAATCATCCTCGATGTTTTTGGTGAACCCACACAATTTGACAGTGTCTCAATTGAGCGAGGATGTTTTGCGTTCTTCCACCACCCTCATTCTTGCGTGTGTGGTGGCTCACCAAGTTGGACCCCCATTCTACACAGCTTGGTAGAGACTAATACTAACGAATCTGATCCTGCTTATACGTAAAAGCAGATTCACAAAAGTAGAGGTCGGATGCCATTCTCATGGCATTTGTCTGGTGGCTGGCTACCACTTTGGGGGGTGTTATCGGAGGCGAAGGGCAGAGAAAACCAACACCTGTCCTCTCACAGGGATTCCTCTAACTGCATTGTGTCACTTGCGGTATTTGGTCTCCTTACAACCTTCAGGAGGGCTCAAAAACTTCAGACATAGACCACATCGACATCGACAGCCTCCAAAATGTTGACTGTTTTTACTGGATCCGAGCTGTGGAGAACACAACGACAAAGTACATGACCCCCGACCAGTGTTGGACAGTCAACAAACAGCACCAAAACACAATGAAAGACGAATGGGGGCGTAGAAGAGATTCATAATCGTATCTAACATGCCCAGCAAATAAAAAACAAAGCAAAAGTATAGAATGTGGTCTAGTAGAGCTGCTCGGGCGTCACAGCAATAGTCTTGCGAGGGCCATCAGCAAAGACATCCATTACCATCTCAGTAATTACACTGAACGACAAAAGACAGGTTGAGGGGCCAAACTAAATAGCGCGCAGCAAGTATCGCAAATCTTGCCAGTAGTCGCGTACGATGCGCCTAAGACTCCAATAATCCCATCCAGGGCTTATGTGTAAACGGACGGCGGTCACATGACTGAAGCGACCGGCCATCCACAATCAGCCAGGCGATGAGGCAACGAGCAATAGTGCGTGGAGGAACGGGCAGGGCACGGGTTAGGTATGGGGGTCGTCGATGGAGGCAAGGCATCACGGCTCTGGCAGTAGGCCGGAAGGATGTTTGCGGAAACTTCAACAGGGCGCCAACACATCCCGACTCGAAAGGTGACACCAACCTACACATACAGCGAGGCCACAGAGCTAGGGGTGCATCCAAGTGTAAGGTTAAACACGCTGAAACACAGAAAAAGCAGCGTAGATCGTGGCATGCACAACCGGGGTCACAACTGTGATTGTGAAGAATATGTAAAATACATGTTGGTGTGTGTGACACGCGACGTAATAGAATGCCACTGACAAGCCGACGGCAAGGTGGGGGGGTCCAACGACCTGCTCAAATACATGCTTGTTTATGCCACATCCCGCGTATTTGCATACATGCGTGTAGTGTGCATAGCATGCATGGGTGCATCAGTTACATTGATTATGGGTGGGTGGTTAGGAACCAGACCCACCAGAAAAAAATATATGTCTTATCTTACTAGGCTCATGTGGCATCACTGCCCCTGGATGTACCCACGTTCATAAAACGTCATGATGATACCTGTCGGGGGACAAAAAGCTGGTTAAACTCCTCGGCCACATTAGGACCCACTTTGTTCTGCTTAACCACTTACCGTGCACATGGTCAACCATCATCCTTACAGTCGTGGCACACTGACACACACACGGACAACTCGCCTTGGTCTCGGCCACACATGGCACACAATCGGCGGCACATGGGTCCTTTCTCACCCATTGGGTCTGCAAACATTGCCACGTGGTCCAACCGCCACCTTGATCTCGGCATGGCGCACATGGTCAACCTCACACATTGGTCATCGGCACACATGGCGCCATGGTCAACTCCCTTAGGACCTTAGCACACAATAACCGTAAAAAAAAAGAACATACACATTATTCACTGAGAGTCTGGTTTTGTTTGATCTCCTAGGGACACGGATACATCTACGGGTTGCTCCTAAGTGTTCGCGGTCCGGTCAGCCAGCCATGGTAGCTTTGTCCAGTTATAGTAGCATCCCTGGAACCGGATTGACCTTGATTATTAGAGGTTTGGTGAAGTCCCTTCTCGAATATCAGCTTATAACACTCCGGAGAGTGGACTTATTGGTTGCAGCACGCCAAATTCTATAAATGCGGAGACAGATAATATTACAAAAGAGAGTAGAACCATACAGGGACCCATCGGAGGAAAGGGGGCGGGTAGCCTGGAACCTGATCATGGTACGGTAGACAGCTGCGTGTCAGAAGACCGATGACGCAGTCACATTAAGCTGACATAGTACTGTCAGACCGATAGTTCTAAAGGAAGTACATAACGGAGTCCCAAGTCATACAACGCGTGAGAGCACCGCAATTCATGCTGACACTCCACCTATTACACAGTTTACACTCCAAACTACCTTCTCCCCCCTGGCACGGGTGACATAGAACTATATGTAACAGATTGAAAGAAAAAAAAAAAGCAAAGACTCCGAAAATTCCGAGAGACTCAAAGCACCCAAAGGGTTATGAGGAATGAAACACGGCAAAACCCAAGGTTTTATAGGAAGGAATGAAAACCACGCACGAAAACGGCAAAAAAACCAAAATTTGCCAAGATTATATTAGAAAAAGGATGAAAAAAACCGAATATCAAGATGGGTAACCAACGAGTATAGAAAAACCGATCCGGGATAGGAACTAAATGCCATAATACAATGATAACCCAAAGAACCGATGTAACAAAAAAAAAAATTACAATACCTAAGAAGGAAGCGGTCGCCATCCCAAGCCAATCCGCATAAAACCAACCTCCGACAACAGCAAGGATCAAGGGGGGCTTGGTTGAAGGGGTCAGCACAGTTTTGTCCTTTTTGGTTGTTAACATAAGGCAACATCTAAGTGACCGTCCCTCCACCAGCTCCTTGAAATGTAGTGATGAAATTAACAGCAAGTCTGCTGCCGAAGGGAGGAGGCTTGCCCCAGTCATTGGCCCCCCATACTCAGAGACCCCTAAATGTGTTTGTCCCACCCCTGTGGTAAGGAAATCACAAGGCCAGAACCCCAGATCACCCTCCAACTTCTTTCCACCATTGCACCTCCCTGGCACCTGAGAACAGGGGCCCCGAAATGAGCTCAGCCTCAACAAGAGCTAAATGCAACTGTAGGGCTGCCTCCTTCTTTGCTCATCCAGTTCACTATGCACCCTCCAGCAGGACAGCAAAGCCAGTCCGGGAGATCCCTCCCTGCAGACCCATAATCAGCCAAAAGATGAAGTCAACTAAAAGACATTAAAGAGAAATCCGGGCTGTGTGTGTAAGTGAAAGTTTCCCAGTGGGGAATGTGACCCAATACAAAAGCAAACGCCTTTGGCCTGCCCCCCACAGGGGGAACGGTTAGGGTGAGCACAGAAACCTGGACAGGTAGCTCACAGCAAAAGGCAATATCGAGGCATGGTGCAAGTAGCCGCCAGTTTAGCAAAAACAACCACAAGAGAGGGTACTGGATATTAGAGGACCGGGGTTCTCCCAGTGGGTATGGAACGGTGGACTTGTACCATGGGGGCACCAAACCTGGGCCTTGGCAAGCAAAGCAGTCAGAACAAACGGCTCCAACCCAGATCAAAACATGTTTAAGGAGTGGCTGGGAGAGGTTGATCTTGAACACACCTGGCCGTCAGAGGTCAAGTGTACCAAGCCATGTCCAAGGAAGAGGACTGAACCGGCCAAAACAAGCCCATTCTCTTTGACCTCCCAGCCAGCTTTTCCCCTCCATATAGCCCTTGATCAGCAAAACAGACCTTCCCAGCTCACGAAAAAAATGCCAACAGATAAAAGCATCAACATAGGTTTAGACATAGCTCCACCCCCATTAGTATCCTCCTAAAAATACAGAGCAGGTTCGCCTTGGGCACATAATTAAAACCATGTTGCAACCAAACCTTGATCCATTACTCCAAGCCCTGGCGCCTGTTTCAAACCATAAAGGGAATGATCAGCTGCACACAAGGGGAAAAACTTAGGACCAAGTACCTTAAAGGCCTCAGGCGGTGGCAGTACAGGTCAAGCCAGGTTCAAGGGGAAGAGCGATTCAGAAATGCCAGTCTTGATGTTCCAGAAGCCCGAAAAAACATCTTCCTAGTGAGTGATGGCAGCCAGGAGGAGCACCCTCAGACCTCCTTTAGAAGAAACGGGGGCTATACATCAGAAAATCCAACCCAGGACGCCAGAAAACCACGAACCACACAACGTGCCTTGAGCGAAATTAGAACCATTCAACACCAACCCTCTTCACAAATAACCACCTGCCAGACAGGACCCTTCTGTTGAGGAGGCAGTGGAGTGGCGCCCAAGAGTGCAATGGGCATGTAGGGACGCCAATATCATCCTTCAGAGCCAGGAAGTAAATTGATTCCCTGTAAGGTTGGTCGGAAGCATGGACAGCTTTGAAGGTCAGTTCAGGGAAGTGGAAAATGATTGCTCCCACGTACAAGCAGTGTACTTGTACATGAGCAGCGGGGATATCAGCAGTATCAGCAGTAACCGGTAGTATAGCCCCCAGTGCAGAACTACTGCCTGGTTGAACAGGGCCTTATTTGCCTCTATATCAACGAAGCCTGGGTCGACCGGAACACCCCAGCCATACGCAGAATCGGAAACCGACCAGTGTTCCAGATCATCACTTGCATTCGGCAACGGCTACATCATCACATGGGCTGACCGGAGTAGTAATCCAACAGGGACAACAGAGGCGGTCGCTGAATGAACGACAACCGCGAGCCATCCGAGGGTGGGGTCGGAGGTTGCTGACTATTAGTCAATGGACTGATACAGGGGAAACGGTAACCACTTATGCTCGAAGGCGTCGTAATCCTAAATTGCGTCACAGACGCGAATTGTGGCGAGAGGGGGCATGGCGACCCCCTGCGATCGGCTAGATTTATATCTGAACGAACGGCAGATCCGCCGCCCTGACGCCCAACGTGCCTTCAACACCCAATACAGCCCAATCAGCCCCTGACCTGGGACGCAAGGTATTCCATGATCAGGGCAGCGGCGGACAATTGGGGTTAGCAAAGGGTCGAAGGGAAGAAAACGTAGGCACTGCATATGTCCGTTGATTCGCGGCAGGGAGGAGCGGAGACCGAGAAATACGGCGACCCTTCATAGAGAGATTAGCCCAGGAAGTACAGTTTATGATTCAATACTGTTCATGGTAGGAAGAGTCCGTTGCATCATCGAACTAGATCCATTTTTTTTTTTTGAATCCTGGCGCAAACTTAGGAACCCAACAAATAACCCTTACTCACAGGGAATACCCAACCAGTCACCAGGATAACGCCCTTTGTCCAGTCTTGTTTGCCGCGTCTTCCCCATTGATAACGTAAGTAGCAAGGGCATCCGAACACGCGCACATCGACAATCAGGCTGAACCCCAAAGAAAAAAGCTCATGAGGAGTCTATCTCCCTGATTGGGCAAGCGATTACGAAGGTAACACGCACGCAGTAGGAAGGCAATAGGGCCAGAACGACGTCGGTAGGCTTGACTCCAGGTGGATTGCTCCTAGCTATAGACTGTAAGACCCCATTGTACTCTCCACCAGTTGAATTATGCTGTGCAGTGTAGCAAAGATAACTCATGCACTGCCCAACCGATATCAGCCAATCCTCAAACCACTCTACTATTAACTCCTTAGCCCTGTAAGACCTCAGGACTTAAAGGCAAAACCCGTTGCAGGATTATCCATCTGAGGGACGAAGTCTGAACTGTTAGGGGAGCTATCCCTGGTCCTCAAGCAAACACTTCAGATAGCCAGAGTGTTGTCTGTGAGGCAACAGAATATACAAAACTCCCCACGCAGACTCTAATAGGAAATGGCCACATGATGTCCACGTGAAGGCGTTGGAGAGGGGATTGATCGGAGTAGTGCGCTTTAGGAAAAGGGAGCGTTTGCCCTTAGCGTTGACAAGCATCGGAGGGATCTTTAGCCAGTTTTTGGACCGGGTGAGTGAGGGGGTAAGTTCTTAACCATACCCTTCTTGAAAAGTCTGTGCATGGCCATCATAGCCGGGGGTGCACCCAGCCGCCTTATGCCACTAAGCCATTCAGGAGTGGTAGGGATAACAACTCCACCGTACTATCAACATCAAGTGCAAAAGCTGGGATTTGTCAGCACCCAAACGAACAGCCACTGGTGGGGTAACAAGTCCTAATGCAAACTTGTAAACACCATCACGGAGGCAGGGAAGGGACCACGAGAGTAGAAGAGCCCTGAGTGCTGTGCAATAATAATATCAAAAGAAATCTGCAGTGGATGAGAATGAGCCACAGCATTACTTACAGGAGGTCACCGGACAGGAGGTAGTGTAGGAACATTAGTTTAGAATGAGTGGTGTTGGTAACAATCACTACATAACTCAAAGGATCCTTTACCTATGCCCGTTTGATTGAACAACACCTCACCAAACGAACTGATGGCAGATCAGTTGGAACATCAAACACAGTGAACAAAGAAGATTATCACCGGTGATGGACATTCAGCCCTCCTAGAAGAGAAGCCACATGCCAGACACCCTCCGAAGTGCTGGTACTACACACATTTGGAACTAGAGGTGCAGGAGAAATAGGACAGGGCCTTACCTGCTACTTTGCATAGCAAAACCCATCAATTGACGCGGCAAGGAAGACCAATTGCTTGGAGTAAGGGACCGGAAGGGCCAGGTTAGCAGGCAACGGTGAAGGAAGCGTTGGTTCTGGCACGACAGGGACCTTCGCAGGGGCAGGGAACTTGCGTCGCAGAAACGGTCCCTCCGGGTGGACCAGCCTGTGGGGGCATGGTCCCAGGTGCATGGCAGGCGGCTCTTGGTCGAACCCAGAACCACCACCAAGTCTCTGCCGCCGCTGAAATGCAAGGCATAGCAGGAAACACTGGGAGAGGCCGGGACCAACCAGGTGCGGGAATCCGACTGAGGGAGAGCTATGTTTAAGAATATTCTACTGCAATTGATTCAAGAAGGCGGGAAGGGGTGGGCTCAATTTCACTGAATCATTGTTTGTTGATCACTAATGAAGATTGTATAACGCATGATCACTAACATAGATGTATAACGCATGATGACTCATGTAGATTGTATAACGCATGATGACTCATGTAGATTATAAC
>JACBWV010000899.1:203536-254302 GCA_013435795.1 Chlamydomonas sp. ICE-L
CGTTATACAATCTACATGAGTCATCATGCGTTATACAATCTACATGAGTCATCATGCGTTATACATCTATGTTAGTGATCATGCGTTATACAATCTTCATTAGTGATCAACAAACAATGATTCAGTGAAATTGAGCCCACCCCTTCCCGCCTTCTTGAATCAATTGCAGTGATCCTATATCATTGTGCCTCTCCATGGATACCTCCAGCACGGGGTGAGATACATGGGTGTGCAGAACAGAATTAAACGTTGCTAAGCGATGAGCAACATGGGGTTATGAACGAAAACTTAGTGTTCAGAATAAATATTAGGTGTTGGTGGTGGGTGGTAGCACAACCTACCAACCCCGAAGTTGCTGCTACTACTACTGCCCACAGCGTACCAGCGCAATATGCAAAAAAGCATCGCACCCACCTACCTACCTACCTACCTACCTACCTACCTACCTACCTACCTACCTACCTACCTACCTACCTACCTACCTACCTACCTACCTACCTACCTACCTACCTACCTACCTACCTACCTACCTACCTACCTACCTACCTACCCACTTACCTACCTACATACCCACTTGCATACCTACCTACCTACCTACCTACCCTCCCAAGCTCACAGCCCCCCTCCCTATTTCGCCCCACCCAGGTATTGGGCGCCGGCCTGGTGGCTGTCAGTGCTAGTAGCATTAACGACACCTATCCCAGCCTGTCCTCCAACACCCCTACGACCCCAGCCCCCACTACAACCACCGACCAACATAACTCCCCACCCACCTACACACCCACCCACCCCAGCCCCCACTACGTCTCCGCCCTCCATGCAACCTCAAAGCTGCTGCTGCTGATGCTGTTACTACTCCCTCCCTACCTACCCACCTACCCACCTACAAACCCACCGACATACCCACCAACATACCCACCGACATACCCACCAACATACCCACCCACCCAAGCTCACAGCCCCCTTTCCATTTCGCCTTAGGAGGCTGGCATCCCCGAGGTCCCCCTGGAGCAGCGCGTGATGCCGGTGAGAGAAAACGCCCCTCCCCCTTCGCCCTCCTCGCTCCTGCACAGCCACAGTACCCCTCCCAACATTCCAAGCCACAGCGTGGCGAACACCTCAGCCGCCAGCTCATCCCGCCAGCTCGGCGCCTCAGGCGCCAGCTCATCACCCCAGCCTGGCGCTGACCCCATGGATGTAGATGAGGGGCCCCTCTCGAACAACAGGTACGAGTTGCTCCAGTGTGTAAATATACCGTACACACCTACACCTACACACCTCCCCCCCCCCTCCCCACACACACACCACACACACGACATACACCACACGCACGCCACCATCATCATTACCTCTACCCACCCTACCCCACCGCACCTCATCCACAGGACCGACTATCTTCAGTGCTTGTATGATGGACACATGCATGAGGTTCTCATTGCACACACACACCACTCCTCCCCACCACACACACACACCACACACACACACCACTCCTCCCAACACCACACACGCACACACACCAATCCTCCCTCACCCCCACCACTCACACACACACCACACACATACACCACTCCTCCTCCCCACCACACACACACCCATCCTCATTACCTCTACCCCTCTACCCCACCGCACCTCATCAACTGGACCAACTATCTGCAACGCTTGTATGATCGACATAGGCATGAGGTGGTCATTGCACACACACACACACACACAACAACCGCCGGCCCAAACACAAACCCAGTGAACCAAAACACACCCCAAACCCATCCCAATACACCCCAAACCAAAGAAACAACAAACCACCACGCCGCCCAACCCAACCCACCAGAGAACCCCAAACACACACCAACCAACCAACGCAACACACACACACACACACCACGGCGCCCCCCAACCCAAACCCCCACAGCAGACCAAAACACAACCGACCCAAACCCAACGCAACACACACACACACACGCCACGCCGCCCCCCAACCAAGACCCCCAGCGAACCACAAGCAACCACACAAATACCTCACCCTCAACCCAACGCAAACCACACTCCACACCACACCAACAACACACCACACACCACGCGCACCCCCAACGCCCCACCCCCCCCCCCCCAGACGAACAGGACACAACACACAGCCACCGCCACACACACACCACACCCGCACATACAACCCAACCTACCCAGAGAACCCAACATACCCTAACAAAACACCACCCACACAACCACACCACATAACCCAACCCGCCCACACAATACACACCAACCACAACACCCCCAACCGAACCCAACACCCCCAACACAGCAACCCACACCAACACATCACAGAGCACCAACCTACACAACACACACCAACACACCCACACACCCGTAACACAACACACGACGGAACAACCAACCAACAAAAAACCACACAACAACACCAACACACAACACACACGCCAACCTAACACAACCCACGCCAACACAACCCCCACCTAACCCCAACACCCCTTGCATCTCGCTATCCGCGTTTTATATCGACACTGCGCACGCCTGGCCTAACCAACAACACCAACCCACCCAACACGCCCATACATCTCACACCAGCCCAACCACACCCCTAACAGCACACCATAACACAACACACCCACCCAACACCCACACCACCCAACACACCCACGCAACCCACACACACAACCACCCACACAAACACATCACCCAACACACGCACCAACACCACACCACAGCCGAACACACACACACACCCAACGCACACACCTGCCAACCCAACACACACCCTAACACAACACACGGCGCCAACCCACACCCCCAACACACACATCACACACCTAACACACAAACACCAGCCCCACAAACACTTACACAACACCCCCAACCCAACACCATCCACCCTAAACACGACACCACACCCACACACCAACCCAACACACACCAACCCGACATACACCCCAACCCAACACACACACCAACCCAACACCCTCCAACGCACCCCAACACACCCCTTGAACAGGACCGACTATCTCCAGCGTGTTTATGATCGACAAAGGTGTACGGTCAGGGACCTGACCAGCACACCAACCCAACCCAGCACACACCAACCCAACACACACCAACCCAACCCAACACACCACAACGGCACACCCCCAAAAACGACCCCGTGAAAAGAAGAAAACGACTATCGCAGCGTGTTATGAATCCAACACAGGCGCACAGCCAGGGGACCGACCACCCCAACACACCACCAAAGAAACCAAACCACACAACCGAACACAACACACACAGACCCAACACACAACAACACGCAAACCCAACACACACACTAACACAACACACCCCGACGCGGTGGGGGCCCAAACACACACACCCACCAACACATACCCAACAACACACCAACCCCAACACCACACACCGAAACACAACACACCCCGACCCAAACACACACACACACCAACCCAACCCAACACACACCAACCCAACACACACAAACACACACAAACCCAACACACACAAACACACACCAACGCACCCCAACACACCCCTTGAACAGGGAATGCTCATTCTATTCCGACTATCTGCACGCCGTGCTTTGCTTTGTATGACGACACAGGGCGCACGGCCAGGGAGCTGTCGCCGAGGCATGGACCAATGGAGAGGGAGGGAGTCTCGCGTTGACGCTGCGGTTGTCACGTTCAGAGTAGGATGCATGGGGTACGCTGTTTGGTGCTGTCACTTGCCAAGCCTCACACTACCTTCTAACTAAACAGTAGACGAGGTGTGTGGTAGGTGTAGGTGGATTACTGGGATGTACTAGCTAGCCTACACACAATCAAACACCTACATACAACGCCTTATTCCGCATAACTGATCCCAAAACACCGCCTGACCATATGGCGTCCGCTTTGCGCTGAGGTAGTGTACACTGATCAAGCCTAGGCTCGCAAAAGAAGAAGATCCGGATCAAGGATGCCTGGACTCCCAGGACATACTTACATGCAAACCAAAATCAAAGGTTGGGCCCCCACAAGCTAACCAAAATAAAGCCCCACACAAAAAACCAAGAACCTACCAACCAACAACTCCTACCACATACCTATTGTAACACGAAGGCAACTGGACTGCAGCAAGATGATCTACCAATCAAAGACCACACAAACCTAAACACCTACCCACAGACACCTTATACCACGTCACCTATTTGTAACACCGAAGGCATTGGCGCTTGCTGCCAGGCTGATCTACGATCAAAAGACACACACAATTCTAACCAGCTACCCCAGCACTTATACCACGTCACCTATGTAAACACGAGGCACTGCGGCTGCTGCCAAGATTGATTACGATCAAAGACCACACACAACCTAACACCTACCCACAGCACCTCTTATTACCACGTCAACTATGTAACCGAAGGCACTGGCGCTGCTGCAATTACTGCAAGGGAGATCTACGATCAAAGACCACACACAACCTAACACCTACCCACAGCACATTAAACCCACGTCAAACTATTGTAAACCGATATGCATGGCGCTGCTGCAAGGATGATCTACGATCAAAGACCACACACAACCTAACACCTACCCACAGCACCTTATACCACGTCACCTATTGTAACACCGAAGGCACTGGCGCTGCTGCAAGGATGATCTACGATCAAAGACCACACACAACCAAGCACCTACCCACAGCACCTATACCACATCACTATTTGTAACACAAAGGCACTGGCGTGCTGCCAGGATGATCTACGAAGCAAAAGACCACACCACAACCCTAACACCTACCCACAGGCCACATATTATACACACGTCACCTATTGGAACACGAAGGCACTGGCGCTGCGTGCCAGGATGATTAACGAGCAAAGACCACAAACAATCTAACACCTACCCACAGCACCTTATACCACGTCACCTATTGTAACACCGAAGGCACTGGCGCTGCTGCCAGGATGATTCTACGGATCAAGACCCACACAACAACCAAGCACTACCCACAGCACCTTATAACACGTCACCATTGTAACACGAAGGCACTGGCGCTGCTGCCAGGATGTCTACGATCAAAGACCACAACAAGCTAACAACTACCCCACAGCCACCGTATACAACGTCACCTATTGTACACCGAAGGCACTGGCGTTGCGGCCAGGGGATTGATCTACGACAAAGACCCACACACAACCAGCCACTTACCACACAGCAACGCTAACCACGTCACCATTGTAACACCGAGGCAACTGGCGCTGCTGCTCAGGATGATCTACGATCCAAGACCACACACAAAAGCCTAACACTAAACACAGCACCTTCTACCACGTCACTATTGCGAACACCGAAGGCACTGGCGCTGCTGCCAGGATGATCTACGATCAAAGACCACACAAACCAAGCACCTACCCACAGCACCTATAACCACATCACCATTGAAACACCGAAGGCCACTGGCCGATTGCTGCCAGATGATCTACGTCAAAGACCACACACAACTAACACACTACCACAGCACCTTCGACCACGTCACCTATTGTAACACCGAAGGCCACTGGCGCTGATGACACCAGGAAGGATGATCTACGATCAAAACCACACCACAAACAAGCACTTATCCCACAGCCACACCTTATACCACGCACATATGTAACACCGAAGGCACTGGCGCTATTGCTGCCCGGATGATCTACGATCAAAGACCACACACAACCTAACACCTACCCACAGCACCTTATACCACGTCACCTATTGTAACACCGAAGGCACTGGCGCTGCTGCCAGGATGATCTACGATCAAAGACCACACACAACCTAACACCTACCCACAGCACCTTTAGTGACCACGTCACCTATGTAACACCGAAGGGGCAACTGGCGCTGCTGCCCAGATGATCTACGACAAAGACAACACAAACCTAACACCTACCACAGGCCACCTATACACGTCACCTTTGTAACACCGAAGGCACTTGCGCTGACTTGCCAGGATGATCTACGATGCAAAGACCACACAACAACCTAACACATACCAACAAGCACCTTATACCAACGTACCTATTGTAAACACCGAAGGCACTGGCGCTGCGGCCAGGATGATATCGATTCAAGGACCTACACACAACTAAACTACCCAACAGCACCTTATACCACGTACGCCTATTGTAACACCGAAGGCATGGCGCTGCATGCCAGGATGATCCTACGATCAAAGGACCACACAAAACCAGTATAGCACCACCCACAGCACCTTATACCACATCACTATTGAAACACCGAAGGCACTGGCGCTGCTTGCCAGGATGATCTACGATCAAAAGACACACACAACCTTAACAACCTACCCACAGACACCTTATACCAAGTCACCTATTGTAACACCGAAGCACTTGGCGTGCTGCCAGGATGAAGGAGGATATACGATCAAAGAACACACACAACCAAGCACTACCCACGAACCTTATACCACGGTCAACTATGGGAACAAGGAAGGCACTGGCGCTGCTGCCAGATGATCTCCGATCAAAGCCACACACAATCTAAAACCCCTACCCACCAGCACCCCTCTACAACGTCACCTATTGTAACACCGAAGGCATGGCGATGCTGCCCGGAGATCTACGATCAAAGACCACACCACAACCTAAAACATACCCACAGCACCTTTACCACGTCACCTATTGTAACACCGAAGGCACTGGGCTGGCTGCAGGATGATCTACGATCAACGACCAACACAATCTAACACCACCCACAGCACCCTTATACCACGTCACCTATTGATAAAACGAGGCACTGGCGCTGCTGCCTGGATGATCTACGATCAAAGGGACCACACACAACCTAACACCTACCACAGACCTTATAACCACGTCACCTATTGTAACAACGAAGGCATTGGCGGCTGCTGCCAGGATGATCGTACGATCAAAGACACACACAATCTAAAACCTACCACAGCACCTTATAACCGTCACCCTATTGTAACACCGAAGGGCACTTGGCGCCTTGCTGCCAGGATGATCTACGATCAGAAGCCACCACACCAACCAAGCACTTACCCACAGCACTTATTACCACGTCACCTATTTAACACGAAGCACTTGCGCCTGCTGCAGGATTGATCTACGATCAAAGACCACACACAATATGAACCCTACCCACACACCATATACCACGTCACCCTATTGTAACACCGGAAGGCAACTAGCGCTGATGCCAGGATTGATCTACGGATCAAAGACCACACACAACCAGCACTACCCACAGCAACTGATGACCACGTCACCATTGTAACACAGAAGGCAATGGCGCCTGCCTGCCAGGAGGGTCTACGATCAGAAGACCCACACCCAACCAAGCACTTAACCCACGAGCCGTAGAGCCACGGTCACCTATGTAACACGAAGCACTGGCGCTGCTGCTAGCTGATCTCTATCAAAGACAACACAACCTAACACCTACCCACAGCACCTTCTACCACTTACACTATTGTAACACCGAAGGCACTGGCGCTGCTGCAGGATGTCTACGATCAAAGACCACACACAACTAACAACCTACCCAACAAGCACCTTTTATTTAACACGCCACCTATGTTACACCGAACGCAAATGGCGCTGCTTTGCCAGATGACGACGATCAAAGATCCACACACAGTGCTAACACCTACCCACAGCACCTTTACCACGTCACCTATGTAACACCGAAGGCTCACTGCGCTTGCTGCCAGGATGATATACGATCAAAAGACCACCCAAAACCAAGCACCTTACCCACAGGCACCTTACACCACATCACCTATTTGTAAAAACCAAAAGGCACTGGCGCTGCAGAAGGATGATCTACGATCAAGACACACACAATCCAACCCCTACCACCGCACCGTATTACCACGTTCACTATTGTAACACCGAAGGCAATGGCGCTGCTGCCGGATGATCTCGATCAAAGACAACACAAAACCAAGCACCTAACCACGCACCTTATACAAATCATATTGTCACACGAAGGCATACTAGCGTGCTGCCAGGCGCAGGATGATTACGATCAAAGACCCACACAACGAACACCTACCCACAGCACCTTATCCAGTCACCTATTGTAACCACCGAAGGCCACTGGCGCTGCTGCAGGATTAATCTACGATCAAAGGACACACAAAACCCAACACCCTACCCACAGCCCTTATACACGTCACCTATTGTTAACACCGAGGCACTGGCGCTGCTGACAGGATGATATACGATCAAAGCCACACACAATCTAAACACCTCCCAACAGCACTTATACCACGTCACCTATGGAACCCAAAGCACTGGCGCTGCTGCAAGGATGATCTACGATCAAAGACCACACACAACCTAACACCTACCCACAGCACCTTATACCACGTCACCTATTGTAACACCGAAGGCACTGGCGCTGCTGCCAGGATGATCTACGATCAAAGACCACACACAACCTAACACCTACCCACAGCACCTTATACCACGTCACCTATTGTAACACCGAAGGCACTGGCGCTGCTGCCAGGATGATCTACGATCAAAGACCACACAAACCAAGCACCTACCCACAGCACCTTATACCACATCACCTATTGTAACACCAAAGGCACTGGCGCTGCAGCCAGGATGATCTACGATCAAAGACCACACACAACCAAGCACTTACCCACAGCACCTTATACCACGTCACCTATTGTAACACCGAAGGCACTGGCGCTGCTGCCAGGATGATCTACGATCAAGACCACACACAACCCAATACCCGCCGACAGCACCTTATACAACGTCACCTATTGTAACACCGAAGGCAATGGCGCTGATGCCAGGATGATCTACAATCAAAGACCACACACAACCCAACACCTACCCACAGCACCTTATACTGCGTCACCTCACGGAAATACTGCTGGTTGGTCAATGGCGCTGCCGCCTGAATGATCTACAATCAAAGACCACACACAACCCAACACCTACCCACAGCACCTTATACCGCGTTCACTTCACGGAAAATCCGCTGCAATGGTGCTGCTGCCAGCGATGATCTACGATCAAAGACAACAACACCAACCAAGCACCTTTAGACGCGTCACTTCACGGAAAATCGATGGCATAGCGCTGCTGCCAGGATGATCTACAATCAAAGACCACACACAACCCAACACCTACCCACAGCACCTTATACCACGTCCCTCACGGAAATCCGCTGGCAAGGAGTGCTGCATGCCAGGATGATTATACGATTCAAAGACCACACACAACCCAACACTACCCACAGCACCTTATACCGCGTCACTTCACGGAAATCCGATGGCACCAATGGTGGAGCTGCCAGGGATGAAACGATCAAAGACCACACACAACAAAACACCTACCCATCAGCACCTTATACCGCGTCACCTCACGGAAATCCGCTGGCAATGGTGCTGCTGCCAGGATGATCTACGATCAAAGACCACACACAACCCAACACCTACCCACAGCACCTTATAGCGCGTCACCTCATGGAAATCCGCTGGCAATGGTGCTGCTGCCAGGATGATCGACGAGCTCAAAGACCAACACACAAACCAACACCTACCCACAGAACCTTTACCGCGTTTCACTCCCGGAAACGATGGAGAGCAATGGTGCTGCTGCCAGGATGATCTACGATCAAGACCACACACAGCCGAAAAGAACACCTACCACTAGCCCTCATTTTATTGCGTCACCTCACGGAAAAATCCGACTGGTCAATGGTGCCTGCTCTGCCAGGATGATCTAGATCACAAGACCACACACAACCCAACACCTACCCAAGCACCTTATACCGCGTTCACCTCACTGAAAGACAGATGAATTGGTGCTGCTGCCAGGATGATCTACGATAAAGACCACACACATAACCCAACACTCTACCCACAGCACCTTATACGCGTCACTTCACGGAAAATCCGCTTGGCAATGGTGCTGCTTGCCAGATGTCTACAGATCAAGAAAGACCACACCCACAACCCATACAACCTACCCACAGCACCTTATAGCGCTACCTCACGGAAATCAGATGGCAACATGGTGCCGCCTGCCAGGATGATCTACGATTCAAGACCACACCAAAACCCAACACCTACCCCAGCACCTTATAGCGATCACTTGACGGAAAATCGCTTTGGCAATGGTGGTGCCTGCCAGGATGATCTACATCAAAGACCACACACAACCCAACACCTAACCCACAGCACTTATACCGAGTCAACTCTAGGAAATCCGCTTGGCAATGGCGCTGCGTGCCAGGATGATCTACAATCAAAAAAGACACACCAAACCCAAACACCTACCCACAGCACCTTTATACTGCGTTTCACATCACGGAAAATCCGCTGGCAAAATGGCGCTGCTGCCAGGATGATCTACAATCAAAGACCACACAACCCAACACTTACCCACAGCACCTTATACCGCGTCACCTCACGGAAATCCGCTGGCAATGGCGCTGCTGTCAGGATGATCTACAATCAAAGACCACACACAACCCAACACCTACCCACAGCACCTTATACTGCGTCACCTCACGGAAATCCGCTGGCAATGGCGCTGCCGCCTGGATGATCTACAATCAAAGACCACACACAACCCAACACCTACCCACAGCACCTTATACCGCGTCACTTCACGGAAATCAGCTGGCAATGGTGCTGCTGCCAGGATGATCTACGATCAAAGACCACACACAACCCAACATCTACCCACAGCACCTTATACCGCGTCACTTCACGGAAATCCGATGGCAATAGCGCTGCTGCCAGGATGATCTACAATCAAAGACCACACACAACCCAACCCCTACCCACAGCACCTCATACCACGTCATCTCACGGAAATCCGCTGGCAATGGTGCTGCTGCCAGGATTGACTACAATCATAAGACCACACACAAATCCAACACCCCTACCCCCACAGCACCTTTATACCGGTCACCTTCTTACGGGGAAATCCCCTGGCAATGGTGCTGCTGCCAGGAAGATCTACGATCAAAGACCACACACAACCCAACACCTACCACAGCACTCGGGCAGACTGGAAGTCAGAGTGTATACCGCGTCACTTCTGGAAATCCGTCGGGGCATGGTGCTGCTGCCAGGATGATATACGATCAAAACCACACACAACCCAACACTAACCACAGCACCTTATACCGACAAGTGCACCTCACGGAAATCCGCTGGCAAGGTGCTGCTGGCCGCTGGATGATCGAAGATCAAAGACCACATTCAACCCAACACCTACCCACAGCACCTTATACAGCGTCGACTCTAGGATAGAATCCATGGGCAATGTGCTGCGATGCCAAGCGATCTACGATCAAAGACCACAACACAATCCCAACACCTACGCAGAACCCTTTTTATGCGCCGTCACTGCATCGGAAATCCGCTGCAAATGGTGCGGCGTTGGCCAGGGATGCTACTACGTCAAGACCACAGCCAACTTCCAATCAGCCTACCGTGCGATCGAGCAGCCTGTTACCGCGTCACCTACGGGAAATCCGATGGCAATGGGTGCTGCTGCCAGGTGGATCTGTTTACAATTCATAAGACCACACAAACCAAAAAGCAACTACCCACAGCACCTTTTATACCGCGTCACCTAACGGAAATCGGCGGCACTGGTGCTGATGCTCAGGATGATATACGATCAAAGAACCACACACAACCCAATAACCTACCCTACAAGCACCTCGATATTGCGTCACCTCGCGGAAATCCCGCTGGAAATGGTGCTGCTCCAGGAGATCTACGATAAAAGATCAGTCAAACAAACAACCCAGAGCGACCTACCACACAGCACTTATACCGAGGTCACCTCACAGAAATTCCGATGGCCAATGGTGCTGCTGTGCCACGAGTGATCTACGATCACAAGACCACACATCAACCCAACACCCCGTACTATAAAAGGAACCTCACTATACCGCGTCACTCCGGATAAATCCATTTTCGGGCAGGACTGGTGGAGCTTGGCAATGGTGCTGCTGGCCAGCGATCTACGATCAAAGACCACATCGAGACAATTGGCCGTGCCCAAACCTACACACAGCACCCTTATACCGCGCACTTCCACGGAAAATCCGTTGGCAATGGTGCTGCGCATGGATTGATCTACGAGCAAAGAACCAACACAAACCCAACACTACCCACAGCACCTTATACCGCGTAACCTTAACGGAAATCCGCGGGCAATGGTGCTGATGCCCAAGATGATCTACGATTCTAAAAAGACCACACACAACACACCTACCCACAGCACCTTACAACGCGTCACCTCACGTGAATCCGCTGGCAAGGTCCTGCTGCCAGGATGATTACGATCAAGACCAAACACAACCAACCCCTCACAAACGCACCTTTACCGCGTCACTTGACGGAAAATCCGCTGGCAATGTGCTGCGCCAGGTGATATACGATCAACGACCACACACAATCCCGAACACTACCCACAGCCCTCGATCGTGACATAGACAGCGTGAACCTAACGGAAATCACGCTTGCAATGGTGTGCATGCAAGGTTTTGGTGAATGATTACGATAAAAGACCCCACACAAACCAAGCAACTTACCCCACAGCACCTATACCGCGTCCACCTAACGAAATCCGCTGGCAATGGTGATGCTGCCAGGCATGATCTACGATCAAGACCACACCACACCCAAACACTTACCCACAGCACCTTATACCGCGTCACTTGACGGAAACCGCTGGCGAAAATGGTGCTGCTGCCAGGATGATTACGATCAAAGACCCACACACCAACCCAAAACCTAACCATCAGCACCGATGTATACGCGTCAACTCACGGAACCGATGCAATGGTTTTTTGCTTTTGGCTGAAAGGAGGATCTACGATCAAAGACCAACACACAACCAAGCACTTACCACAGACCTTATACGCGTCACTCACGGAGGAAATCCGTGGCAATGGTGTGCTGCCAGGATGATCTACAATCAAAGACCACACACAACCAAGCTCTTACCCACAGAAAATTTATACCGCCGTAACCTCACAGAAATCCGATGGCAAATGGTGCTGTGCCAGGATGATCTTACGATCAAGACACACACAACAAGCTTTACCCACAGCACCTATACCGCTCACCTAAGGGAAATCCGCTGGCAATGGCGGCTGCTGCCAAGGATGATCTACGATCAAATGACCACACCACCAACCCAACACCTACCCACAGCACCTTTTACCACATCACCTCATGGAAATCCGCTGGCAATGGTGCTGCTGCCAGGATGATCTACGATCAAAGACCACACACAACCCAACATCTACCCACAGCACCTTATACCGCTTCACCTCACAGAAATCCGCTGGCAATGGTGCTGCTGCAAGGATGATCTACAATCAAAGACCACACACAACCCAACACCTACCCACAGCACCTTATACCGCGTCACCTCACGGAAATCCGATGGCAATGCGCTGAGGCAAGGATGATATACGATCAAAGACCACACACACCCCAACACTACCCACAGCACCTCATACCACATCACCTCACGTAATCAGCGTGGCAATGGTGTTGCGGAGAGGATGATCTCCGATCAAAGACCACCAACACCCCACACCTACCCACAGCACCTCATAACCACGATCACCTCACGGAATCCGCTGGCAATGGTCTACTGCCAGGATATCTAGTCAAAGACCACACAAACACAATAACCACCCACAGCACCTTAAACCACGCCACCTCACGGAATCCGCGTGGGCAATGGTGCTGCTGCCAGATGATCACGATCAAAGAAACCACACACAACCAACACCTACCCCCAGCACCTTATACCGCGTCCACCTCACGGAAACCGATGCAATGGTGCTGCGCCAGGATGATCTACAATCAAAGACCACACACAACCAAGCTTCTAACCACACACCTGTATACCGCGTCCACCTCCGGAAATCCCTGGCAATGGTGGGCTGCTAGCCAAGATGATCTACAATCAAAGACCACACACACCCAACACCTACCCACAGCACCTCATAACACATCACCCATTCACAGAAAATCGCAACAATAATACAGCTAGCCATGAGAGAGGTTGAAAGAGAGAATAATCGAAAGAGGGGTCAAGGAGCTCTTTATCTCTTAATGTATCTCTCCTCCTCTTCTTTCAAATCTCACCTCTTTCTCTTTCTTTATCCTCTCTCTTTCCTGGGGTTCGTCTTCTCCTTCCTTTCTCTCTTTCTTTTTTTCTTCTTTCCTTTTCTTTTCTCTTTTTTTTTTTTTCTTCTTTTTTTTTCTTCTACGAGGACCTCTCTTCTTTCCTTAGGAGCTTTCCCTTTTTTTTTTCTTCCTTTCTTTGACGATTTTCTTTTCGTTCTTTTTATTTTTTCTTTTTCTTTTTTTTTCCTTTTTTTGGTTCCCTTTTAGCTTTTTTGGGGGGGGAGTGCTGCTGCCAGGATGATCTACGATCCAAGACCACCCACACAACCCAACACCTACCCACAGCCAACCCTTCCAAATTTTAAACACCCCATCATCACCTCACGGAAATCCGCTTGCAAATGGTGCTGCTACCAGGATTGATCGACGGTCAAAGACACACACAACCCCACCACATACCCAACAGCACCTCATACCACATCATCTCATGGAAATCCGCAGGCAATGGTGCTGTCGCCAGGATGATCTACAATCAAAGACCACACAGAACCCAACACCTACCCACAGCACCTCAAACCGCGTTACCTCACGGAAATCCGCTTGCAATGATGCTGCTGCCTGGATGATCTACGATCAAAGACCACACACAACCCAACACCTACCCACAGCACCTCATACCGCGTCACCTCACGGAAATCCGCTGGCAATGGATCTGCTGCTAGGATGATCTACAACCAAAGACCACACACAACCAAGCTCTTACCCACAGCACCTTATACCGTGTCACCTCAAAGAAATCCATTGGCAATGGTGCTGCTGCCAAGATGATCTACGATCAAAGACCACACACAACCTAACACCTACCCACAGCACCTTATACCGCGTCACCTCACGGAAATCCGCTTGCAATGGTGCTGCTGCCAGGATGATCTACGATCAAAGACCACACACAACCAAGCACTTGTCCACAGCACCTTATACCGCGTCACTTCACGGAAATCCGCTGGCAATGGTGCTGCTGCCAGGATGATCTACAATCAAAGACCACACACAACCAAGCTCTAACACACAGCACCTTATACCGCGTCACCTCACGGAAATCCGCTGGCAATGGCGCTGCTGCCGTGATGATCTACGATCAAAGACCACACACAACCCAACACCTACCCACAGCACCTTATACCACATCGCCTCACGGAAATCCGCTGGCAATGGTGCTGCTGCCAGGATGATCTACGATCAAAGACCACACACAACCAAGCTCTTACCCACAGCACCTTATACCGCGTCACCTCACGGAAATCCGCTGGTAATGGTGCTGCTGCCAGGATGATCTACGATCAAAGACCACACACAACCAAGCTCTTACCCACAGAACCTTATACCGCGTCACCTCACCGAAATCCGCTGGCAATGGTGCTGCTGCCAGGATGATCTACAATCAAAGACCACACACAACCCAACACCTACCCACAGCACCTTATACCGCGTCACCTCACGGAAATCCGCTGGAAATGGTGCTGCTGCCAGGATGATCTACGATCAAAGACCACACACAACAACGCACTTACCCACAGCACCTTATACCGCGTCACCTCACGGAAATCCGCTGGCAATGGTGCTGCTGCCAGGATGATCTACAATCAAAGACCACACACAACCAAGCTCTTACCCACAGCACCTTATACCGCGTCACCTCACGGAAATCCGCTGGCAATGGTGCTGCTGCCAGGATGATCTACGATCAAAGACCACACACAACCCAACACCTACCCACAGCGCCTTATACCGCGTCACCTCACGGAAATCCGCTGGCAATGGTGCTGCTGCCAGGATGATCTACAATCAAAGACCACACACAACCAAGCTCTTACCCACAGCACCTTATACCGCGTCACCTCACGGAAATCCGCTGGCAATGGTGCTGCTGCCAGGATGATCTACGATCAAAGACCACACACAACCCAACACCTACCCACAGCACCTCATACCACATCACCTCACGGAAATCCGCTGGCAATGGTGCTGCTGCCACGATGATCTACGATCAAAGACCACACACAACCTAACACCTACCCACAGCACCTTATACCACGTCACCTCACGGAAATCCGCTGGCAATGGTGCTGCTGCCAGGATGATCTACGATCAAAGACCACACACAACCCAACACCTACCCACAGCACCTTATACCACGTCACCTCACGGAAATCCGCTGGCAATGGTGCTGCTGCCATAATGATCTACGATCAAAGACCACACACAACCCAACACCAACCCACAGCACCTTATATCGCGTCACCTCACGGAAATCCGCGGGCAATGGTGCTGCTGCCAGGATGATCTACGATCAAAGACCACACACAACCCAACACCTACCCACAGCACCTTATACCGCGTCACCTCACGGAAATCCGCTGGCAATGGTGCTGCTGCCAGGATGATCTACGATCAAAGACCACACACAACCCAACACCTACCCACAGCACCTTATACCACATCGTCTCACAGAAATCCGTAAGCAATGGTGCTGCTGCCAGGATGATCTATGATCAAAGACCACACACAACCCAACACCTACCCACAGCACCTTATACCGCGTCACCTCACGGAAATCCGCTGGCAATGGTGCTGCTGCCAGGATGATCTACGATCAAAGACCACACACAACCCAACACCTACCCACAGCACCTTATACCGCGTCACCTCACGAAAATCCGCTGGCAATGGTGCTGCTGCC
This sequence comes from Chlamydomonas sp. ICE-L, assembly GCA_013435795.1. Lineage (NCBI taxonomy): Eukaryota > Viridiplantae > Chlorophyta > Chlorophyceae > Chlamydomonadales > Chlamydomonadaceae > Chlamydomonas > Chlamydomonas sp. ICE-L. The sequence continues at coordinate 220,428 of JACBWV010000899.1, forward strand.
AGGATGATCTACGATCAAAGACCACACACAACCCAACACCTACCCACAGCACCTTATACCGCGTCACCTCACGGAAATCCGATGGCAATGGTGCTGCTGCCAGGATGATCTACGATCAAAGACCACACACAACCCAACACCTACCCACAGCACCTTATACCGCGTCACCTCACGGAAATCCGCTGGCAATGGTGCTGCTGCCAGGATGATCTACGATCAAAGACCACACACAACCCAACACCTACCCACAGCACCTTATACCGCGTCACCTCACGGAAATCCGCTGGCAATGGTGCTGCTGCCAGGATGATCTACGATCAAAGACCACACACAACCCAACACCTACCCACAGCACCTTATACCGCGTCACCTCACGGAAATCCGCTTGCAATGGTGCTGCTGCATGGATGATCTACGATCAAAGACCACACACAACCCAACACCTACCCACAGCACCTAATACCGCGTCACCTCACAAAAATCCGCTGGCAATGGTGCTGCTGCCGGGATGATCTACAATCAAAGACCACACACAACCAAGCTCTTACCCACAGCACCTTATACCGCGTCACCTCACGGAAATCCGCTGGCAATGGTGCTGCTGCTGGGATGATCTACAATCAAAGACCACACACAACCAAGCTCTCATCCACAGCACCTTATACCGCGTCACCTCACGGAAATCAGCTGGCAATGGTGCTGCTGCCAGGATGATCTACGATCAAAGACCACACACAACCCAACACCTACCCACAGCACCTTTCACCGCGTCACCTCACGGAAATCCGCTGGCAATGGTGCTGCTGCCAGGATGATCTACGATCGAAGACCACACACAACCCAACACCTACCCACAGCACCTTATACCGCGTCACCTCACGGAAATCCGCTGGCAATGGTGCTGCTGCCAGGATGATCTACGATCAAAGACCACACACAACCCAACACCTACCCACAGCACCTTATACCGCGTCACCTCACGGAAATCCGATGGCAATGGTGCTGCTCCTAAGATGATCTACGATCAAAGACCACACACAACCCAACACCTACCCACAGCACCTTATACCGCGTCACCTCACGGAAATCCGCTGGCAATGGTGCTGCTGCCAGGATGATCTACAATCAAAGACCACACACAACCCAACACCTACCCACAGCACCTTATACCGCGTCACCTCACAGAAATCCGCTGGCAATGGTGCTGCTGCCGGGATGATCTACGATCAAAGACCACACACAACCAAGCTCTTACCCACAGCACCTTATTCCGCGTCACCGCACGGAAATCCGCTAGCAATGGTGCTGCTGCCGGGATGATCTACGATCAAAGACCACACACAACCAAGCTCTCACCCACAGCACCTTATACCGCGTCACCTCACGGAAATCAGCTGGCAATGGCGCTGCTGCCAGGATGATCTACGATCAAAGATCACACACAACCCAACACCTACCCACAGTACCTAATACCGCGTCACCTCACGGAAATCCGCTGGCAATGGTGCTGCTGCCAGGATGATCTACGATCAAAGACCACACACAACCCAACACCTACCCACAGCACCTTTCACCGCGTCACCTCACGATAATCCGCTGGCAATGGTGCTGCTGCCAAAATGATCTACGATCAAAGACCACACACAACCCAACACCTACCCACAGCACCTTATACCGCGTCACCTCACGGAAATCCGCTGGCAATGGTGCTGCTGCCGGGATGATCTACGATCAAAGACCACACACAACCAAGCTCTTACCCACAGCACCTTATACCGCGTCACCTCACGGAAATCAGCTGGCAATGGTGCTTCTGCCAGGATGATCTACAATCAAAGACCACACACAACAAGCTCTCACCCACAGCACCTTATACCGCGTCACCTCACGGAAATCAGCTGGCAATGGCGCTGCTGCCAGGATGATCTACGATCAAAGACCACACACAACCCAACACCTACCCACAGCACCTTATACCGCGTCACCTCATGGAAATCCGCTGGCAATGTGCTGCTGCATGGATGATCTACGATCAAAGACCACACACAATCCAACACCTACCCACAGCACCTTATACCGCGTCACCTCGCGGAAATCCGCTAGCAATGGTGCTGCTTGCCAGGATGATCTACGATCAAAGACCACACACAACCAAGCTCTTACCCACAGCACCTTATACCGCGTCACCTCACGGAAATCCGCTGGCAATGGTGCTGCTGCCAGGATGATCTACAATCAAAGACCACACACAACCAAGCTCTCACCCACAGCACCTTATACCGCGTCACCTCACGGAAATCAGCTGGCAATGGCGCTGCTGCAAGGATGATCTACGATCAAAGACCACACACAACCCAACACCTACCCACAGCACCTTATACCGCGTCACCTCACGGAAATCCGCTGGCAATGGTGCTGCTGCCAGGATGATCTACGATCAAAGACCACACACAACCCAACACCTACCCACAGCACCTTTTACCGCGTCACCTCACGGAAATCCGCTGGCAATGGTGCTGCTGCCAGGATGATCTACGATCAAAGACCACACACAACCCAACACCTACCCACAGCACTTATACCGCATCACCTCACGGAAATCCGCTGGCAATGGTGCTGCTGCCAGGATGATCTACGATCAAAGACCACACACAACCCAACACCTACCCACAGCACTTATACCGCATCACCTCACGGAAATCCGCTGGCAATGGTGCTGCTGCCAGGATGATCTACAATCAAAGACCACACACAACCCAACACCTACCCACAGCACCTTATACCGCGTCACCTCACGGAAATCCGATGGCAATGGTGCTGCTGCCGGGATGATCTACGATCAAAGACCACACACAACCAAGCTCTTACCCACAGCACCTTATTCCGCGTCACCGCACGGAAATCCGCTAGCAATGGTGCTGCTGCCGGGATGATCTACGATCAAAGACCACACACAACCAAGCTCTCACCCACAGCACCTTATACCGCGTCACCTCACGGAAATCAGCTGGCAATGGCGCTGCTGCCAGGATGATCTACGATCAAAGATCACACACAACCCAACACCTACCCACAGTACCTAATACCGCGTCACCTCACGGAAATCCGCTGGCAATGGTGCTGCTGCCAGGATGATCTACGATCAAAGACCACACACAACCCAACACCTACCCACAGCACCTTTCACCGCGTCACCTCACGATAATCCGCTGGCAATGGTGCTGCTGCCAAAATGATCTACGATCAAAGACCACACACAACCCAACACCTACCCACAGCACCTTATACCGCGTCACCTCACGGAAATCCGCTGGCAATGGTGCTGCTGCCGGGATGATCTACGATCAAAGACCACACACAACCAAGCTCTTACCCACAGCACCTTATACCGCGTCACCTCACGGAAAATAGCTGGCAATGGTGCTTCTGCCAGGATGATCTACAATCAAAGACCACACACAACAAGCTCTCACCCACAGCACCTTATACCGCGTCACCTCACGGAAATCAGCTGGCAATGGCGCTGCTGCCAGGATGATCTACGATCAAAGACCACACACAACCCAACACCTACCCACAGCACCTTATACCGCGTCACCTCATGGAAATCCGCTGGCAATGGTGCTGCTGCATGGATGATCTACGATCAAAGACCACACACAACCCAACACCTACCCACAGCACCTTATACCGCGTCACCTCGCGGAAATCCGCTAGCAATGGTGCTGCTGCCAGGATGATCTACGATCAAAGACCACACACAACCAAGCTCTTACCCACAGCACCTTATACCGCGTCACCTCACGGAAATCCGCTGGCAATGGTGCTGCTGCCAGGATGATCTACAATCAAAGACCACACACAACCAAGCTCTCACCCACAGCACCTTATACCGCGTCACCTCACGGAAATCAGCTGGCAATGGCGCTGCTGCAAGGATGATCTACGATCAAAGACCACACACACCCAACCACCTACCCACAGCACCTTATACCGCGTCACCTCACGGAAATCCGCTGGCAATGGTGCTGCTGCCAGGATGATCTACGATCAAAGACCACACACAACCCAACACCTACCCCACAGCACCTTTTACCGCGTCACCTCACGGAAATCCGCTGGCAATGGTGCTGCTGCCAGGATGATCTACGATCAAAGACCACACACAACCCAACACCTACCCACAGCACTTATACCGCATCACCTCACGGAAATCCGCTGGCAATGGTGCTGCTGCCAGGATGATCTACGATCAAAGACCACACACAACCCAACACCTACCCACAGCACTTATACCGCATCACCTCACGGAAATCCGCTGGCAATGGTGCTGCTGCCAGGATGATCTACGATCAAAGACCACACACAACCCAACACCTACCCACAGCACCTTATACCGCGTCACCTCACGGAAATCCGATGGCAATGGTGCTGCTGCCAGGATGATCTACGATCAAAGACCAATCACAACCCAACACCTACCCACAGCACCTCATACTGCGTCACCTCACGGAAATCCGCTTGCAATGATGCTGCTGCCAGGATGATCTACGATCAAAGACCACACACAACCCAACACCTACCCACAGCACCTCATACCGCGTCACCTCACGGAAATCCGCTGGCAATGGTGCTGCTGCCAGGATGATCTACGATCAAAGACCACACACAACCCAACACCTACCCACAGCACCTTATACCGCATCACCTCACGGAAATCCGCTTGCAATGGCGCTGCTGCCAGGATGATCTACGATCAAAGACCACACACAACCAAGCACTTACCTACAACTCCTTATATCGCATCACGTATTGTAACACCGCAAGCAATGGTGCTTCTGTCAGGCTGATGTACGATCAAGCCCACACATAACCAAGCACCTACCTACAACACCTACCCCGTCACCTATCGTAACACCGAAGGCATTGGGGCTGCTGCCAGGATGTAATCCGATCAAGCCAAGGCTCTCGCCTTCCAGAACATATACAACCAAACACACACAACAAAAACTACCTACAACACCTTGTACCGCATCACCGTACGGAAACACTGCTGGCAATGGCGCCGCTGCCAGGATGATCTACGATCAAGCCCACATACCCACAGCACCTTATACCGCGTCACCTTTCGGAAACACCGCAGGAAACACTGCAGTTAATGGTGCCGCTGCCAGGATGTACTCCGATCAAGCCTAGGCTCTCAGAGAGAAGATCTGAATCAAGCACACCCTGACCTACCAAAATGTATACAACCGAACACAACCAAATACACCCTAGCACACCCTAGCACAACCAAACACAACCAAACACACCCTAGCACACCCTAGCACAACCAAACACGTTTCAGTAACACACATACCCGCAACACCGCAGGCAATGGCGCCGTTGCCAGAATGTACTCCGATCAAGCCAAGGCTCTTAAAGACAAGATCCGCGAGGAGCACGCCCTGGCCTCCCAGAACATCTACAACGCTACCAACGAGCACGTTGAGAACAAGTGGTCGGTGGACTTGCACGGTCAGCACGTGCAAGAAGCACTTAAGCAGATCACCACTCTGTGCGATATGTTCAAAACCATGCCCTCTAAGAAGCTGATTCGAGTGGTGACCGGGAGGGGGGCACACAGCAAGGGGGACCCCAAGCTCTTGCTAGCTGTGCGAGACTGGCTGCGTGAGCAGGGCTACCAGTTCACTGAGGGTGTGGGCTTCTTTGATGTCGTCATCCCTGCTCCACCACCTCGAGGGGCGTAGGGAGCAAGGCAACAAGTTCACAGAGGGTTTGGGCTTCTTTGATGTCGTCATCCCTGCTCCACCACCTCGAGGGGCGTAGGGAGCAAGGCAACAAGTTCACATAGGGTTTGGGCTTCTTTGATGTCGTCATCCCTGCTCCACCACCACTTAGAGAAGCGTAGAGAGCAGGACTACCAGTTCACTAAGGGTTTGGGCTTCTTTGATGTTGTCATCCCTGCACCACCACCTAGAGGGGCGTAGGGAGCAAGGCTACTAGTTCACCGAGGGTGTGGGATTTTTTGATGTTGTCATCCTTGCACAACCACCTAGAGGGTAGCCACGTAGGGAGCTATTTGGTGATGCTAGCTGTTGCTAGCTGTGCGAGACTGGCTGCGTGAGCTGGGCTATCAGTTCACTGAGGGTGTGAGCTTCTTTGATGTCGTCATCCCTACACCACCACCTAGAGGGTAGCCACGCACGTAGGGAGGTCTTTGGCGATGCTAGCTCTTGCTAGCTGTGCGAGACTGGCTGCGTGAGCTGGGCTATCAGTTCACTGAGGGTGTGGGCTTCTTTGGTGTCCTCATCGCTTCACCACCACCTCGAGGGGCGTAGGGAGCAAGGCAACCAGTTCAATGAGGGCGTGGGCTTGTTTGATGTCCTCATCCCTGCACCAACACCTAGAGGGGCGCAGGGAGATCTTTGGTGTTGCTACCTCTTGCTAGCTGTGCGAGACTGGCTGCGTGAGCAAGGCTACCGGTTCACTGAGAGTTTAGGCTTCTTTGATGACGTCATCCCTGCACCACCACCTAGAGGGGCGTAGGGAGCAGGGTGGTTCAAAAGGACCTTGGAACCTACGTGTCGTGTGCCAAAATATACGTTTCATGATCCAAAACCTATGCATCCCTCTGCTACGCACGGTGGCATGAGCCAATTATACCTAACGAGCCAAATCTACGTTTCATGTCCAAAACCTACGCATGGCATCATGAGCCAAATGTACGTGTCAGTTTCTTAACCTATGCACGGTGTCATGAGCCAAATCTACTAATCAAGTCCAAAATATGCGCACGGTATCATGAGCCAATTATACCTTTCATCAGCCAAATCTACTTATCGTGCCCAAAACCTACGCACGGTATTATGAGCCAAATCTACGTGTCATTTCCTAAACCTACGCACGGTATCATGACTTAATGAGCCAATTATACGTCTCATGAGCCAAAATCTACCTTGGTGCTACTGGGGGTTGCTGAAGGCAGCCCAAAAGTGCTCTTATGTAGCACCCCTCAAACATCAAAAATAAATCATGCAGCTCAAGTGTTACAAGTAGCACCTTCGAATTCTTTGCATTGATTACATTCATGACATATGTTGTGCTCTCCACAAGCTGGGATCCAGTAAAAACCTCAACATTTTGGAGGCTGTCGATGTCGAAGGTATTATGTCTGAAGTTTTTGAGACATGGAGGTTTAAGTACCCAAGTGACACCAATACAGTCAGAGACATCCCTGATGAGAGAAGGTTTGGCTTAAAACGCCTCTGATACCAGAAATGGTTTGTGGCCAACAGTAATGATGAGAATGGCTTGGTTCCCTTTACATCCGCCTTACATAGGCAGGATCAGATTCGTTCTATAGCACAGTTTAGGATGGGCTCCCATTGGTTGAACACAGAAAGAATGAGGGCAGTGGATGGAGCACACATCCCTCGTTCAATGAGACACTGTCAAATGTGTGGGTTCCAAAACCTGAGGATGAAATGCATATGGTTGAGTGCCCTTTTTATAATGATATTCGCCTCCGCTACCAGAAGCTGTTTACAGATATTTATAGGCATGTCCATGAGGATACCGACTTAACCGTATGGAACGTGGTTTTATGCGATTCTACATTCAGAACCTTTATGAATGGAAATGGCACTAAGTCTTTTTGGAGCAACCTAGCCGACTATCTTTCTACTTGTAGAAGAGCAAGACAGGAAGCCATGGACTGCTTAGTGGCACCGTAATTTACTATCCTTTTTGTTGTTTTCTTTCCTTGTGACTTCTCATTTTTTAGCTTCTTACCTCCGCCCCTGTTAGTGGTTGAGATCTGGGTCCTGCTCTAGGGGATTTAATACCTACGCCACCAAAACGGTGGTTGGGAGTTTGGTGTGTTTGTCCTCGACACACCCCTGATGTAATGGGGTGTTTTGCTTTGTGGGCGCTTTTTCTTTTTGTTTAAAGCACAGAGTCTCATACACCCTCGAGGTGTCAAGTAGACTTTGACATGTAATGTAATGTAACATGGTCTATCAGCCAGTAGCTTGAACTTGAACTTTGTAAAATAGCTTTCCAGCAATTTGGCTGCTCGTCATCTTTCGCAGAAAAAACAAATTTAGGCTGCTCGCCGTCTGCAGGCGGAGAAAACATAGGGGGTAGAAACACTACTACACTACACTCCTGAGAGCAGATTGAATTGTAACCTATTTTCCAGCCAACGCAGGGCCGACGTCAGGCTGCTCGCCGTCTTCAAATTATAAGTTCCCTCCCTCCCTCAGTGAGGCAACCACTAAAACCAGGGAGCATACAAAGCGGATTATACCCCTCAAAATGTGAAATGTAACATGCGAAAATGATTAATGTAACATTATGCTTCACTTTCTTGCTTCCTTGCCCCCTTGCCTTACTGCTTGTACCTGTGTCTTTAAGGATGGTTGGAAGAACCCCATTATGAAAACGCGAAGTGTGCGGACGATATGGATGCATGTGTGTGGCTTCCTAAGCTTGGCTTGAACCCTGGGTCTTAGAAACGGTATATAACGACCAAATGCTCTTCCCATACTCATCCCAAACTAGGGGGTGACCGCCTTATGCAGGTTGTGGTGTGGATGGCGTGCTGAAAGTACGCCTGTCTTACATACTTTGCTCCCTCGACAAAGAGGTGCGGGCGTGATCGTCTGTCACGGTTGAATTATGTCGCGCGGGGTGCAAGCACTCAGTTGAAGCGGTTGGACCTTCATGCTTATACATAGTGTTCTTGCCCTGCCAGCCGCAGCCGCAGCCGCAGGCGCAGGCTGTACCCTGCAGCACGAGTAGTATTTCCATCCTAACCAACCGCCATTAAGTACAAAAATAGTAGTTACAAAAATAGTACGCACAAAAATAGTACTTACGAGGCGTGAGGTTGAGGGCCTGGGTTGAGGGGGGCAGACCGTTTGCACTGGGGGCAATCACCAACCGCCAACCACCAACCGCTCCATTCATCCTTTTTACTATTCGTTTATGGTCTTGTGGGTTGGTAGAACCTCCACTTGTTTCCCAGTTACCTCAAGCGATCAACCAAGTGACCAAGTGCCTGGAGAAGCAGGATTCAGAGTGCCCGTCTAAGTCGCCCGTGCCATCGCTGTCTACCCCCCGCCATCTACGTTGAGAAGGTAAGTGCGTGATGGCAATCTAGCTAGCGACGTCCGCATTTAGCTACCAACGCAACGTAGCATCTAGCTAGCAAAGTGCGGAAGTGATGGAAATCTATCTATCGTGCAATGATCACGCTCCATGCACGTGACCCGAGAAGACGAGTCTTATTATTAGCCCAAATCGCCGTTTTTCGAAAACGTCAAGAATTCAGGTTGGTCTTGTCTTCTTCGACTGAGACTTAGAATGATAGAAGTGAACTGTGAACCAAGGTGATGCCTCCAGCTCACTGTGCACCAAGGTGATGCCTCCAGCTCACTGTGCACCAAGGTGATGCCTCCAGCTCACTGTGCACCAAGGTGATGCCTCCAGCTCACTGTGCACCAAGGTGATGCCTCCAGCTCACTGTGCACCAAGGTGATGCCTCCAGCTCACTGTGCACCAAGGTGATGCCTCCAGCTCACTGTGCACCAAGGTGATGCCTCCAGCTCACTGTGCACCAAGGTGATGCCTCCAGCTCACTGTGCACCAAGGTGATGCCTCCAGCTCACTGTGCACCAAGGTGATGCCTCCAGCTCACTGTGCACCAAGGTGATGCCTCCAGCTCACTGTGCACCAAGGTGATGCCTCCAGCTCACTGTGCACCAAGGTGATGCCTCCAGCTCACTGTGCACCAAGGTGATGCCTCCAGCTCACTGTGCACCAAGGTGATGCCTCCAGCTCACTGTGCACCAAGGTGATGCCTCCAGCTCACTGTGCACCAAGGTGATGCCTCCAGCTCACTGTGCACCAAGGTGATGCCTCCAGCTCACTGTGCCGTGGATGCAATCATCCTTCTGATATGAACGCATCCGTTAAGCCCGACTTGCCTTCCATTTTCTTCTTTTCCCTCCTTCCTTTACTTCTTTTCCCTCCGCACTTTCCACAAACCATCCTAGATTCGAAATCTCATCCCGTGCACCTCGTCCTAGATACTCACTACGAGCCACGGGAAACCCTAGAGGACATGCCCGATGCCCGTCCATGCCCTCCTTGCCCCTGAAAATGCAGAAATTTCGATTCAAGTGCACGTAGAAGAGCCTGCCTTTGCACCACCCAAGGACCCAGGACAACAATCATTCGGTACTTTTAAGCTAGTTCTTGGGGATCATATATCTCACCATCTTTAGTGCCTGCTAATCAACAGGATCACTGCTCGTAGCACAAATTCACAAGACTAGTGTGACCCCCACGGCTTCTCTGCGCCGCGACTGATTGTTTTGCTGGACCGTTGGTTCGAACCATGAGAGCGATCGTGAAGTCGCGAAGTCTGCTTCAATAGCGCCATATTACCCGAGGTTACGAACAATTTAAGAGCCGTGCTCGCACATGTGAGCCACATGATCGCTCAGTCACATGATCGCACGGTCACATGATCGAAGCTTCCAAATCCGTTTTCGGCTGCGGGTGCTTATGCAGCAAACCCATAACCCATCCTCCTTGGCTGATTAATAGGTTACCAGTCGCTTACATACACTGCGAATTCAAGGGGTCGTTGGCACCCTTTGATTCGGCTTGTAAGCCTTTGGTCCGTTGGAACGTGCATTATCGGTGGGAGGGGTGCCGCGGGGGTGCTGAAAAAATGATGCCGAAGACCCCCTAAATTTGCAGTGACAAGTTCCGAACTACCGTACACGCCTTAAGTATTGGCAAGATTAAGTATTGGCAAATGTCATTTCCCCTCTAAAAATGGGTCTCAAAAAAGCATGGCAAAACTAACTTGGCAAAGGGGTCTATGGCTTTGACTGTCTCAAGCTCAGACTTGAAATCCAGTTGGCAAATGGTCTTATGTTTTGGTTCCATTTCCTTGTCACATGTTCACCAAGTAGTCTGCCCAAGCTTGCTGTAAAACCATGTAACCGATTCAAATCAGGAGCATCAAACTTGCTAGGGCTTAGTAGCCAGACCTGTACATGGCTCCAGCCATCCAAATTGCCGGCTGGAGCCATGTAACCAAGTTCAAGGTCAAGTACATGTTTACAAAGTAGTCTGCCCAAGCTTGCTAGAAAAAAAAGCATGTAGCAAATCAAATCAGGAAAATTCAACATGCTAGGGCTTAGTAGACAGAGTACCATGGTAACCGTAACTTGGCAAAGGCCAACCACCTGGAGTGGTCTCAAGCTTGATCCCTTATCCGGTTTGGCAAAGGGTCGATTGCCAAACTGTTTGCCAATACTTAAGGCGCATACGGTAATACCTCCCCCCCCCCCCCACCCCCCCACCCCCCCCTTCTTGGCTGATTCATAGGCTGCCAGTCAGGAACATGATGCCCACAACGCTGAATCCCACTGGAGGGCCTCATCCTATTGACGGCGAAGCCAAGACCCACTCCGTCGGTGGAGAGATGGATGAGATGTACCGATATTTCAGCTACAATGAGGGGAGTGATGTGGATTGGTCGGATACCACTCTTTCTCTTGGTGAAGGTGCTGGTTTTATCAATGCTTTTAGCTCTCCACAGACAATGACTCTATCAAAGCCTGCACCTTTCCCTACATCTGCTGCTGCTGCTGTTGTTCAGAACTCTTTCGATTTACTAGCGGATTTGTCATCTGGAAGCCAGTGTCCGCTCTCTACCTGGGCAGGCCCTGTTGCACACGAATTCGAATTCGAATCTGGATCGTTGCATGGTTCTCCAGCCACCACGGCAGGCCCTCTTGCACACAAATTCAAATTTGAACCTGGATCGTTACATGGTTCTCCAGCCACCACGGCAGGCCCTGTTGCACACAAATTCAAATTTGAATCTGGATCGTTACATGGTTCTCCAGCCACCACGGCAGGCCCTCTTGCACACAAATTCAAATTTGAACCTGGATCGTTACATGGTTCTCCAGCCACCATGGCAGGCCCTGTTGCACACAAATTTAAATTTGAATCTGGATCGATACATGGTTCTCCAGCCACCACGGCAGGCCCTGTTGCACACAAATTCAAATTTGAATCTGGATCGTTACATGGTTCTCCAGCCACCACGGCAGGCCCTGTTGCACACGAATTCAAATTCGAATCTGGATCGTTACATGGTTCTCCAGCCACCACGGCAGGCCCTGTTGCACACAAATTCAAATTTGAATCTGGATCGTTACATGGTTCTCCAGCCACCACGGCAGGCCCTGTTGCACACAAATTCAAATTTGAATCTGGATCGTTACATGGTTCTCCAGCCACCACGGCAGGCCCTGTTGCACACAAATTCAAATTTGAATCTTGATCGTTACATGGTTCTCCAGCCACCACGACAGGCCATGTTGCACACTACGTTGCTTCTGCTTCTCCAGCCCCTGGTCTAGTGATCGGGATCAACAGCTGCCATATCGACCACAATGGCCACATCGATCACAGCTCCCACAACAGCCACATGGACCACAGCCCCAACAATGGCCACAGCGACCATAGCTCTTACAATTTCCCTACCCCTGCAGCGTGTGTAGCTGCAACTACAAGTCATCTTGGTGATCCTTGGCAGCAGGCTGGTGCTTAGGTGGGCAACCATCATGCTGACCCATTCGTGGCAGGTCGGTGCTCGCAGGGCCAGCAGGAAGACAGGGACTCTAATCAGTCACTCCCCAGATTTCAACTGGCAGCCAATGAAGCTCCTGAGAGCTGCCACTGCAAGATCGGTAACAACATGATAAACTATCTCGGTATGTTATGGAATGTGGAATTCTGCGATTCCACATTCAGAACCTTTATGAATGGAAATGGCACTAAGTATTTTTGGAGCAACCTAGCCGACTATCTTTCTACTTGTAGAAGAGCAAGACAGGAAGCCATGGACTGCTTAGTGGCACCGTAATTTATTATCCCTTTTTTTCTTCTTGTGACTTCTCATTTGTTAGCTTCTTACCTCCGCCACTGTAAGTGGTTGAGATTTGGGTCCTGCTCTAGGGGGTTTAATACCTACGCCACCAAAACGGTGGTTGGGAGTTTGGTTTGTTTGTCCTCGACACACCCCTGATGTAATGGGTTTTTTTGCTTTGTGGGCGCTTTTTCTTTTTATTTAAAGCACAGAGTCTCATACACCCTCGCGGTGTCAAGTAGACTTTAACATGTAATGTAATGTAATGTAATGTAATGTAATGTAATGTAATGTAATGTAATGTAATGTAATGTAATGTAATGTTGACGATGGACATCGAGACAGGTGGTCACTGCCAGCCTGGCATCGAGACAGGTGGTCACTCCAAGCTCGGTAAAAACATGATATACGATCTCGGTATGTTGACGATGGGCATCAAGACAGGTGGTCACTGCCAGCCTAGCATCAAGACAGGTGGTCACTGCCAGCCGGGCATCGAGACAAGTGGTCACTGCCAGCCGGGCATCAAGACAGGTGGTCACTTCCAGCCGGGCATCGAGACAGGAGGTCACTGCCAGCCTCTTATGGCGCTAACGAGTGCCGATCATGATGTATCTAGATCCTTAACTTCCTTTGGCAAGAGGTCCTACTCACAGAGCCAAGACTCTGGTTTTGATTCATAGGGGGAGAGCTCACTGGGTGTCGGTAGCCAAGCAGACAAGGTCCAGCCCATCGGAACCTCTTTGCCGGACGCCATGACCAGGGAAAGAGTTGCGCAGGTAAGTCCAAGTAGACCCGTAGTTCCTTTTTCAGTGGGTAATCTCTTAGCTGCCAGGGAAGCTGGCTTGTTGTATGTTGTATGCTGTTACAGTCCAGGGTCGCCGCGAACTAGGCTTGAATGTGTGGAGCAGATGGTGTGTATGTCAGTATGTGTGTGTGTGTGTGTGTTTGTGTGTGTGTGTGTGGTGTGTGTGTGTGTGTGTGTGTGTGTGTGTGTGTGTTGGGAGGTGGTGGGGTGATGGTGGGAGATGGTGGGCTGATGGGGGGAGGTGGTGGCTGATGTTTTGAGATGATGGGGTGATGTTTAGAGGGGGGGGGGGGGGGGGGGGGGGGGGGGGGGGGGGGGGGGGGGGGGGGGGGGGGGGGGGGGGGGGGGGGGGGGGTGGTGGAGGGTGATGGTTAAGGGACTTGCAAGCCCAACTTTGAATAATCTAGATCACCACTTTAGTATAACCACTTCCCCACTTCACCTCCTCACCACCCTCCACCCCCTCCTCCACACCTCACCCCCACACCTCTCCCCCAACACATCACCACCTCCCGGCCCTCCCCCCCCGCGCCGCCGCCCCTCCCCTCCTCTCCACCTCACCAACTCCCCTCCTCATCACCCTCACCTCACCACCACCACCCACCCACCCACCCACGCGAACCCCTCACCGCATCAGCGAACCACCCGTGCACCTCACCACTCCCGGCACCGAACACCCCGGCACCGCACCACGCCCCGCGGCGCACTCCGGCACGCCCCCCCCCCCCCCCACCCACACACACACACACTACACACACACACACACAAAACAAACACAAAGAGCACCCCCACCCCCCCCCCCCCCCCAGCCCACCTACCCCCTCACCCCCTCACCCCCCACCCCTTCACCCCCTCACCACCCACCACACACACACACCTCCCCCCCCCCACACACCTCACCACCTCGGCCCCCCCGACCTCCCCCCCCCCCCCCCCATCTCACCACCCCCACCTCACCACCCCCCCACACCTCACCACCCACCACCTCACCACCCACCACACCTCCCACCTCACCACCCACCACCTCACCACCCACCACCTCACCACCCCACACCTCACCACCCACCACCTCACCACCCACCACTTCACCACCCACCACCTCGCCACCCACCACCTCGCCAAACACCACCTCACCGCCTCACCACCTCACCTCCTCACCACCTCACCACCCACCACCTCACCACCACCCACCTCAGGAGTACGAGTACCATATGAAGAAGGCAGCATCAAACCTGGGCCTGAGTGTAAACTCCACCTCACCACTTCTTACCTCACGATCTCACCTCCTCACGTCCTCGTGTTCCTTTTTGCAGTATTATGAGTACTCAATGAAGGAGGCAGCATCGAAGCTGGCTGGAGTGTAAAACTCCCGTTACTCCACGATGGCGGAAGCAGGATTCCTCTCCGGCAGCAAAGGCCGCTGGCGCGCACACTCGGCAAGCAATTTGTCGTATGTCAGGGACGTGGGAACTTCCAGAATGTAACGCCCTACGCTTAAGCCACGAGAGGACGACGCTAAGAGGCATGGCAAACGACAGTGGTTACCATGGGAGCCGATAACCTGATCAGCTTAATTTACACTACGTGGACCCCGTGGAAGAGATGAAAGCAGCACGGAAACAGACACGCCATCTATACCGGAGACGAGATAACATGGACAGGGACAGGTGGACGCCAAGGTACAAAGCGGTGTGAGAGGCGGACGACCTGTAACAGGACTAGAACCTAAGACAGAATCTTAAAGCCGGGACTGGCAATACAGAGCGTGTGGTTCGTGATTGGAACGACGGTGACGCAGCCAAACAGGTGGCTGTCATACTGGAAAGCTGTCACAGTACTGTAAGGGACCGATGGATAGTCTAAGGGAGTACACAAGGAGTCACCAAGAAAATTAAAAACAAGTGGAGCACCGCTATTCTGCTGAGACCCACCTATGACGCAGGTGACATGACAATACTAGTACTTCCAACTATGGCACTGGGGAAATAGAAACATAAAATGGTGCAAACAAAAATTATTAAGGAACGGCGGGGACAAAACAGGAAAACCAGAAGAAAGCCTTGTTAAAATAAAAGGCTGAGAAAGGATGAACCAAAAACCACTGTAGTACTCCGAATATGTAGACAGCAAAAAACTTGGGTCATACCGAGTGAGTGAGAGACAACATGGAAATGACCATCCATGGTAGCGCAAAACTAATATCATCCAGATAGTAGGCACCCAAACCAGAAAACTCACAGGGAGGCCAAACAGAAATCAACCCTAATTACCAAGGCAGGTGAACAACGGTGACTGAAAGAACCGAGAACTTAACCTAAAGAGAAGACTGAAAAATCGTGTGAGAGCAGCACACGAGAGAATCAAAGCCTAAAGGACGCAGACAAGAGGACGCAGACAAGGGGACACTAAAGTCTACTATGGAAAAAGAAAGTCGATGGAAAAATCCACTACCTTAAAAACTATTCTTAGCATAGAATTCATGACTAGGTTGGGATGAAAAAAACATGATGAACTGGTTTCTTACTCCAAGATGGAAGTGAGATGATTATGAAGTTAATTATCATAAATCCCCAGCTACGGCACTAACTAAAAACATTATAGGAGGTGGGTATCGCACCGCAAAGAACTTGTGCACTCAAGACAAACCAAGCGCCTAACCACAAGCAAACCAAACCTGCAGCAACCGAAAAATCCAAATGATGCGAAGTTAAAATTTTCAAGAAACCCGTAACCAACAAAGGAAACACAGGTCAATGAACAATAGAAGGTTAGATGTACAACCATAGTACATAAAACCTATTGTCCACTTGAAAAAAAAATAGTAAACGCATAAAAAGGACTTCAAAGAATTTACTGCAAAGGATGGACTGAAAGGGCGCTTGAAATACACTCGGAAGAACAAGAAAGAGGTGAGCGGCGGTACATCTGCAAGTACAACTGCAAGTACATCTGCAAGTACAAATGCAAGTACAAGAGCAAGATTACCCAGCCCACCAATTTACAGTAAAATCCAAAGGGAAACAACTACTACACTCCACAAAAAGTTCTAATCACTTGAGGGGCTGGTGATCTAAAACAGTGTGGAGTAAAAAGAAATAGCTAATCTATGATGAGCTCCACCGAATGAACCATCTGCCTATGGAACTAAGAGTCAGAAACCATCAAGACGCTATAACGGTGGTCTGAATTAATTACCACCTTCCACCAAAACCAGAAAGACAGCTGAAAGGAAGCTGCCTAAACAAAGCGTCGTAACGCTCCACCAATCTAGACTACCCTATAAGACAGTCTAGGAGGTGCTGAGGAATAGGCACCCACACATAGGGCCATGTTAACCTACGTCTGAGAACCATCAGCACCATCAATTTGACAGCCCCAAGGGGGCTAGCAGGTAGTACAACCCCCAGGACAGGCTGAGCACTGCCTGCAGGGTCGGCATTCTTTGTCTCTAAATCAATGAATCCTGGGTTGACTGTAACACCCCAGCCATACGCAGTATCAGAGCCAGACTAGTGTTCAAGATCATCACTCACTCCACGTGACGGTTAAATCATCGCAATGCCTTGTCCGGTATAAACCACCAGAGACGACAGGAGGCGAAGGGATCAACAACGCCTGAAGCCATCCGAACAGGTGGACGGGGGGGGTGGCGACTATTAGACAGTGGACCTATTATCAGGCACCACTATGACCTGAGGCTGTCCTAATCCTAGAGCTTCGCCGACGGAATGTGGCGCAGAGGAGGGCCTGGCGACCCCCTGAGATTCGGCTAAATTAAAATTCGGAAATACAACTCCCACCCGCCCTAAAACTTCACACACAATACAGCATGATCAGTCCCTGACCTGGGATGCAGTCTGGATACACCCCACCCAGGCACAGCCATCAACAATTGGGGTTGCTAAAGGGCGTAGGGAATTACCGGCGACACGTAACATATCACCGTTTGATGACAGGAGGGATGCAATCGGGCACGGGGACCCATACTAATGGGAGGAGCCCAGGAAGACAGTCTAGACTTAACTGGATATAGAGAGTACATCACTACTCTCTACTACCTGGCGCCACATCGGAAACCCAAATATAATAAAGCTTACTCACCAGGGGAATACCCAACCAGTCTACCAAATAACGCCCTTTCGACTAGCTTGTTACGCAATATCCCATTACTTCAAACGAGCAATGGCAACTATACACTCTTAACAACGACACATCAGGTAGAACCCCAAAGAACAACTCGTATAGAGTCTTGTCACCCTGATTGGGCAGCCGGTTACGTAGGTAACAAGCACTGAGGAAGGCATAGGGCCAGAAAGACTTAGCTAGCCTAGACTCCAAGTGGATACTCCTAGATATGTTCTGCAAGACCCCATTGTACCTCTCCACAGTCGCGTTCTGCTGAGCAGTGTATACCATCAATAATTCATGCACAGCACCAACCGATTTCAACCATTAATCGATACCACTTAACTAAAAATTCCTAAGCCCTATCAGAACTCAAACACTTGAGCACAAAACCCATGTAGCTAAGGCATACACCTAAGGAGGGCACCCATGGGAAGGACCACGGAACGCACCCAGGGGTCCCAAGGATCCTAAGAGAGAGAAAATATCCACCAAGATATCATGCCAAAGAACCTCCACAGCCGAACCTCCACGGCCGCTGGAGGAGGGCCAGGACGGCGTCCACTTCGGCCTTTAGCATGGGCGAAGTCCGGCGCTGCGAGACCTGGGATCACAGAAGGTGGGGAAGCGTTAGGGCGAAGTCGAGATTTGAGGTATGGGAAAAAGGAGACGAGGATGAAAGTGCAGCTAGTCGCACCTCGTGCAGAAAATCGCACCAATGGCAGAAAATCACAAATCGCAAGGGCAGAATTCGAAAAATTATCGCTAGGATGCGAAGAGCAGAGCCGAGGCATGTAAAGGTCCTAATATCCCGCCGTCGATGATCAGTCAATCCCAAGTCAATCAATCGACTCACCCGGTTGGGGGGTAGAGGGAGCAGCACCCGTAGTGGTGCTGACCATACCCCCCTGCTTCCTACCACCTCCAGAATCTCCAGGTCCAGACGCGTAGGTCGTTCTCCTCTGGCGAACCCTACGGCAGTGCCGGCGATCCGCCAGCTTGATCGAAAAAATTCTCCAGAAGGCAGCACAGAGCCACTAGAGCGCAAGCTCATGCCAGTAGCCGACCGTCGGCAGGGCAGAGCAAATGGGGCACAGACGACGTAGACATCAGCAGGGAGCTTGGTCGGCTTGGCAACCTCCGGTTCCGCAGGCAGAGCCGCAAACACCGGAGAAAGGTTAGCGACGTCAAGGACGCGAGCAGACGAAGACAGGGTATCTCCACCGATGTCCAGGCTAGTCGCCGACTTGAGTCTGCACGTCACAGTCATCTACGACAGACGGGAGGAGGCGACAGATGGCAGGGGAGGAAAAAGAAGAGAAGATGGAGGAATGACTGGGGGGGGTTACTTCCACGATGGCGGAAGGATCCTCCTCTCCGGCAGCAAAGGCCGCTGGCGCGCAATCGTCTAGCCAATTTGTCGTCATGTCAGGACTTCGGAACTTCCAGAATGAAGCTCGTTGAAGCCAAGTAGAGGACGACGCATAAGATGCATTGCAAAGCAGTGGTACCATGAGGAGCCCGATAACCTATCAGCTTTAATACACTCCGTGGAGTGGACAGAGATGAAAGCAGCGGAACAGACACGCCAATCTATACACGGAGACGAGAATAACATGACAAGGACAGGTGGACGCCAAAGTACACCAGCGGTGTGAGAGGCGGATACCTGTAACCTGACTAGAACCTAAGCCAGGAATCTTAAGCCGGGCACTGGCAATACAGAGCGTGTCAGTGAAAGACCGGTGACGCAGCCAACAGGTGGCTGTCACTACGGGAAGCTGTCACAGTACTGTCAGGACCGATAGTTCTAAGGGAGTACACAAGGAGTCACCAAGACATAAAACAAGTGAGAGCACCGCTATTCATGCTGATACTCCACCTATGACGCAGGTGACATACAATACTAGTACTCCACCTATGGCACTGGGGACATAGAACCATAAACTGGTAGCAAACAAAAATTATTAAGGAACGGCGGAAAAACAGGAAACCAGAAGAAAGCCTTGTCTAAAATAAAAGGATGAGAAAGGATGAACCAAAAACCACTGTAGTACTCCGAATATGTAGCAGCAAAAAAACTTGGGTCATACCGAGCTGAGCTGAGACCAAAATGGAAATGTAACCATCCATGGTAAGCGCAATTATACTATTCATCCAGAATAGTAGGCACCAAACCAGAAAATCACAGGGAGGCCAAACAGAAATCAATCCTAATACCAAAGGAAGGTGAACAACGGTGACTGAAAGAACCGAGAACTTAACCTAAAGAGAAGACTGAAAAATCGTGTGAGAGCAGCACACGAGAGAATCAAAGCCTAAAGGACGCAGACAAGAGGACGCAGACAAGGGGACACTAAAGTCTACTATGGAAAAAGAAAGTCGATGGAAAAATCCACTACCTTAAAAACTATTCTTAGCATAGAATTCATGACTAGGTTGGGATGAAAAAAACATGATGAACTGGTTTCTTACTCCAAGATGGAAGTAAGATGATTTATGAAAGTTAATTATCATAAATCCCCAGCTACGGCACTAACTAAAAACATTCTAGGAGGTGGGTATCGCACCGCAAAGAACTTGTGCACTCAAGACAAACCAAGCGCCTAACCACAAGCAAACCAAACCTGCAGCAACCGAAAAAATCCAAAGGATGCGAAGTTAAAATTTTCAAGAAACCCGTAACCAACAAAGGAAACACAGGTCAATGAACAATAGAAGGTTAGATGTACAACCATAGTACATAAAACCTATTGTCCACTTGAAAAAAAAATAGTAAACGCATAAAAAGGACTTCAAAGAATTTACTGCAAAGGATGGACTGAAAGGGCGCTTGAAATACACTCGGAAGAACAAGAAAGAGGTGAGCGGCGGTACATCTGCAAGTACAACTGCAAGTACATCTGCAAGTACAAATGCAAGTACAAGAGCAAGATTACCCAGCCCACCAATTTACAGTAAAATCCAAAGGGAAACAACTACTACACTCCACAAAAAGTTCTAATCACTTGAGGGGCTGGTGATCTAAAAACAGTGTGGAGTAAAAAGAAATAGCTAATCTATGATGAGCTCCACCGAATGAACCATCTGCCTATGGAACTAAGAGTCAGAAACCATCAAGACGCTATAACGGTGGTCTGAATTAATTACCACCTTCCACCAAAACCAAGAAAGACAGCTGAAAGGAAGCTGCCTAAACAAAGCGTCGTAACGCTCCACCAATCTAGACTACCCTATAAGACAGTCTAGGAGGTGCTGAGGAATAGGCACCCACACATAGGGCCATGTTAACCTACGTCTGAGAACCATCAGCACCATCAATTTGACAGCCCCAAGGGGGCTAGCAGGTAGTACAACCCCCAGGACAGGCTGAGCACTGCCTGCAGGGTCGGCATTCTTTGTCTCTAAATCAATGAATCCTGGGTTGACTGTAACACCCCAGCCATACGCAGTATCAGAGCCAGACTAGTGTTCAAGATCATCACTCACTCCACGTGACGGTTAAATCATCGCAATGCCTTGTCCGGTATAAACCACCAGAGACGACAGGAGGCGAAGGGATCAACAACGCCTGAAGCCATCCGAACAGGTGGACGGGGGGTGGCGACTATTAGACAGTGGACCTATTATCAGGCACCACTATGACCTGAGGCTGTCCTAATCCTAGAGCTTCGCCGACGGAATGTGGCGCAGAGGAGGGCCTGGCGACCCCCTGAGATTCGGCTAAATTAAAATTCGGAAATACAACTCCCACCCGCCCTAAAACTTCACACACAATACAGCATGATCAGTCCCTGACCTGGGATGCAGTCTGGATACACCCCACCCAGCACAGCCATCAACAATTGGGGTTGCTAAAGGGCGTAGGGAATTACCGGCGACACGTAACATATCACCGTTTGATGACAGGAGGGATGCAAGCGGGCACGGGGACCCATACTAATGGGAGAGCCCAGGAAGACAGTCTAGACTTAACTGGATATAGAGAGTACATCACTACTCTCTACTACCTGGCGCCACATCGGAAACCCAAATATAATAAAGCTTACTCACCAGGGAATACCCAACCAGTCTACCAAATAACGCCCTTTCGACTAGCTTGTTACGCAATATCCCATTTACTTCAAACGAGCAATGGCAACTATACACTCTTAACAACGACACATCAGGTAGAACCCCAAAGAACAACTCGTATAGAGTCTTGTCACCCTGATTGGGCAGCCGGTTACGTAGGTAACAAGCACTGAGGAAGGCATAGGGCCAGAAAGACTTAGCTAGCCTAGACTCCAAGTGGATACTCCTAGATATGTTCTGCAAGACCCCATTGTACCTCTCCACAGTCGCGTTCTGCTGAGCAGTGTATACCATCAATAATTCATGCACAGCACCAACCGATTTCAACCATTAATCGATACCACTTAACTAAAAATTCCTAAGCCCTATCAGAACTCAAGCACAAAACCCATGTAGCTAAGGCATACACCTAAGGAGGGCACCCATGGGAAGGACCACGGAACGCACCCAGGGGTCCCAAGGATCCTAAGAGAGAGAAAATATCCACCAAGATATCATGCCAAAGAACCTCCACAGCCGAACCTCCACGGCCGCTGGAGGAGGGCCAGGACGGCGTCCACTTCGGCCTTTAGCATGGGCGAAGTCCGGCGCTGCGAGACCTGGGATCACAGAAGGTGGGGAAGCGTTAGGGCGAAGTCGAGATTTGAGGTATGGGAAAAAGGAGACGAGGATGAAAGTGCAGCTAGTCGCACCTCGTGCAGAAAATCGCACCAATGGCAGAAAATCACAAATCGCAAGGGCAGAATTCGAAAAATTATCGCTAGGATGCGAAGAGCAGAGCCGAGGCATGTAAAGGTCCTAATATCCCGCCGTCGATGATCAGTCAATCCCAAGTCAATCAATCGACTCACCCGGTTGGGGGGTAGAGGGAGCAGCACCCGTAGTGGTGCTGACCATACCCCCCTGCTTCCTACCACCTCCAGAATCTCCAGGTCCAGACGCGTAGGTCGTTCTCCTCTGGCGAACCCTACGGCAGTGCCGGCGATCCGCCAGCTTGATCGAAAAAATTCTCCAGAAGGCAGCACAGAGCCACTAGAGCGCAAGCTCATGCCAGTAGCCGACCGTCGGCAGGGCAGAGCAAATGGGGCACAGACGACGTAGACATCAGCAGGGAGCTTGGTCGGCTTGGCAACCTCCGGTTCCGCAGGCAGAGCCGCAAACACCGGAGAAAGGTTAGCGACGTCAAGGACGCGAGCAGACGAAGACAGGGTATCTCCACCGATGTCCAGGCTAGTCGCCGACTTGAGTCTGCACGTCACAGTCATCTACGACAGACGGGAGGAGGCGACAGATGGCAGGGGAGGAAAAAGAAGAGAAGATGGAGGAATGACTGGGGGGGGTTACTTCCACGATGGCGGAAGGATCCTCCTCTCCGGCAGCAAAGGCCGCTGGCGCGCAATCGTCTAGCCAATTTGTCGTCATGTCAGGACTTCGGAACTTCCAGAATGAAGCTCGTTGAAGCCAAGTAGAGGACGACGCATAAGATGCATTGCAAAGCAGTGGTACCATGAGGAGCCCGATAACCTATCAGCTTTAATACACTCCGTGGAGTGGACAGAGATGAAAGCAGCGGAACAGACACGCCAATCTATACACGGAGACGAGAATAACATGACAAGGACAGGTGGACGCCAAAGTACACCAGCGGTGTGAGAGGCGGATACCTGTAACCTGACTAGAACCTAAGCCAGGAATCTTAAGCCGGGCACTGGCAATACAGAGCGTGTCAGTGAAAGACCGGTGACGCAGCCAACAGGTGGCTGTCACTACGGGAAGCTGTCACAGTACTGTCAGGACCGATAGTTCTAAGGGAGTACACAAGGAGTCACCAAGACATAAAACAAGTGAGAGCACCGCTATTCATGCTGATACTCCACCTATGACGCAGGTGACATACAATACTAGTACTCCACCTATGGCACTGGGGACATAGAACCATAAACTGGTAGCAAACAAAAATTATTAAGGAACGGCGGAAAAACAGGAAACCAGAAGAAAGCCTTGTCTAAAATAAAAGGATGAGAAAGGATGAACCAAAAACCACTGTAGTACTCCGAATATGTAGCAGCAAAAAAACTTGGGTCATACCGAGCTGAGCTGAGACCAAAATGGAAATGTAACCATCCATGGTAAGCGCAAAAATACTATTCATCCAGAATAGTAGGCACCAAACCAGAAAATCACAGGGAGGCCAAACAGAAATCAATCCTAATACCAAAGGAAGGTGAACAACGGTGACTGAAAGAACCGAGAACTTAACCTAAAGAGAAGACTGAAAAATCGTGTGAGAGCAGCACACGAGAGAATCAAAGCCTAAAGGACGCAGACAAGAGGACGCAGACAAGGGGACACTAAAGTCTACTATGGAAAAAGAAAGTCGATGGAAAAATCCACTACCTTAAAAACTATTCTTAGCATAGAATTCATGACTAGGTTGGGATGAAAAAAACATGATGAACTGGTTTCTTACTCCAAGATGGAAGTGAGATGATTTATGAAAGTTAATTATCATAAATCCCCAGCTACGGCACTAACTAAAAACATTATAGGAGGTGGGTATCGCACCGCAAAGAACTTGTGCACTCAAGACAAACCAAGCGCCTAACCACAAGCAAACCAAACCTGCAGCAACCGAAAAAATCCAAAGGATGCGAAGTTAAAATTTTCAAGAAACCCGTAACCAACAAAGGAAACACAGGTCAATGAACAATAGAAGGTTAGATGTACAACCATAGTACATAAAACCTATTGTCCACTTGAAAAAAAAATAGTAAACGCATAAAAAGGACTTCAAAGAATTTACTGCAAAGGATGGACTGAAAGGGCGCTTGAAATACACTCGGAAGAACAAGAAAGAGGTGAGCGGCGGTACATCTGCAAGTACAACTGCAAGTACATCTGCAAGTACAAATGCAAGTACAAGAGCAAGATTACCCAGCCCACCAATTTACAGTAAAATCCAAAGGGAAACAACTACTACACTCCACAAAAAGTTCTAATCACTTGAGGGGCTGGTGATCTAAAAACAGTGTGGAGTAAAAAGAAATAGCTAATCTATGATGAGCTCCACCGAATGAACCATCTGCCTATGGAACTAAGAGTCAGAAACCATCAAGACGCTATAACGGTGGTCTGAATTAATTACCACCTTCCACCAAAACCAAGAAAGACAGCTGAAAGGAAGCTGCCTAAACAAAGCGTCGTAACGCTCCACCAATCTAGACTACCCTATAAGACAGTCTAGGAGGTGCTGAGGAATAGGCACCCACACATAGGGCCATGTTAACCTACGTCTGAGAACCATCAGCACCATCAATTTGACAGCCCCAAGGGGGCTAGCAGGTAGTACAACCCCCAGGACAGGCTGAGCACTGCCTGCAGGGTCGGCATTCTTTGTCTCTAAATCAATGAATCCTGGGTTGACTGTAACACCCCAGCCATACGCAGTATCAGAGCCAGACTAGTGTTCAAGATCATCACTCACTCCACGTGACGGTTAAATCATCGCAATGCCTTGTCCGGTATAAACCACCAGAGACGACAGGAGGCGAAGGGATCAACAACGCCTGAAGCCATCCGAACAGGTGGACGGGGGGTGGCGACTATTAGACAGTGGACCTATTATCAGGCACCACTATGACCTGAGGCTGTCCTAATCCTAGAGCTTCGCCGACGGAATGTGGCGCAGAGGAGGGCCTGGCGACCCCCTGAGATTCGGCTAAATTAAAATTCGGAAATACAACTCCCACCCGCCCTAAAACTTCACACACAATACAGCATGATCAGTCCCTGACCTGGGATGCAGTCTGGATACACCCCACCCAGCACAGCCATCAACAATTGGGGTTGCTAAAGGGCGTAGGGAATTACCGGCGACACGTAACATATCACCGTTTGATGACAGGAGGGATGCAATCGGGCACGGGGACCCATACTAATGGGAGAGCCCAGGAAGACAGTCTAGACTTAACTGGATATAGAGAGTACATCACTACTCTCTACTACCTGGCGCCACATCGGAAACCCAAATATAATAAAGCTTACTCACCAGGGAATACCCAACCAGTCTACCAAATAACGCCCTTTCGACTAGCTTGTTACGCAATATCCCATTTACTTCAAACGAGCAATGGCAACTATACACTCTTAACAACGACACATCAGGTAGAACCCCAAAGAACAACTCGTATAGAGTCTTGTCACCCTGATTGGGCAGCCGGTTACGTAGGTAACAAGCACTGAGGAAGGCATAGGGCCAGAAAGACTTAGCTAGCCTAGACTCCAAGTGGATACTCCTAGATATGTTCTGCAAGACCCCATTGTACCTCTCCACAGTCGCGTTCTGCTGAGCAGTGTATACCATCAATAATTCATGCACAGCACCAACCGATTTCAACCATTAATCGATACCACTTAACTAAAAATTCCTAAGCCCTATCAGAACTCAAACACTTGAGCACAAAACCCATGTAGCTAAGGCATACACCTAAGGAGGGCACCCATGGGAAGGACCACGGAACGCACCCAGGGGTCCCAAGGATCCTAAGAGAGAGAAAATATCCACCAAGATATCATGCCAAAGAACCTCCACAGCCGAACCTCCACGGCCGCTGGAGGAGGGCCAGGACGGCGTCCACTTCGGCCTTTAGCATGGGCGAAGTCCGGCGCTGCGAGACCTGGGATCACAGAAGGTGGGGAAGCGTTAGGGCGAAGTCGAGATTTGAGGTATGGGAAAAAGGAGACGAGGATGAAAGTGCAGCTAGTCGCACCTCGTGCAGAAAATCGCACCAATGGCAGAAAATCACAAATCGCAAGGGCAGAATTCGAAAAATTATCGCTAGGATGCGAAGAGCAGAGCCGAGGCATGTAAAGGTCCTAATATCCCGCCGTCGATGATCAGTCAATCCCAAGTCAATCAATCGACTCACCCGGTTGGGGGGTAGAGGGAGCAGCACCCGTAGTGGTGCTGACCATACCCCCCTGCTTCCTACCACCTCCAGAATCTCCAGGTCCAGACGCGTAGGTCGTTCTCCTCTGGCGAACCCTACGGCAGTGCCGGCGATCCGCCAGCTTGATCGAAAAAATTCTCCAGAAGGCAGCACAGAGCCACTAGAGCGCAAGCTCATGCCAGTAGCCGACCGTCGGCAGGGCAGAGCAAATGGGGCACAGACGACGTAGACATCAGCAGGGAGCTTGGTCGGCTTGGCAACCTCCGGTTCCGCAGGCAGAGCCGCAAACACCGGAGAAAGGTTAGCGACGTCAAGGACGCGAGCAGACGAAGACAGGGTATCTCCACCGATGTCCAGGCTAGTCGCCGACTTGAGTCTGCACGTCACAGTCATCTACGACAGACGGGAGGAGGCGACAGATGGCAGGGGAGGAAAAAGAAGAGAAGATGGAGGAATGACTGGGGGGGGTTACTTCCACGATGGCGGAAGGATCCTCCTCTCCGGCAGCAAAGGCCGCTGGCGCGCAATCGTCTAGCCAATTTGTCGTCATGTCAGGACTTCGGAACTTCCAGAATGAAGCTCGTTGAAGCCAAGTAGAGGACGACGCATAAGATGCATTGCAAAGCAGTGGTACCATGAGGAGCCCGATAACCTATCAGCTTTAATACACTCCGTGGAGTGGACAGAGATGAAAGCAGCGGAACAGACACGCCAATCTATACACGGAGACGAGAATAACATGACAAGGACAGGTGGACGCCAAAGTACACCAGCGGTGTGAGAGGCGGATACCTGTAACCTGACTAGAACCTAAGCCAGGAATCTTAAGCCGGGCACTGGCAATACAGAGCGTGTCAGTGAAAGACCGGTGACGCAGCCAACAGGTGGCTGTCACTACGGGAAGCTGTCACAGTACTGTCAGGACCGATAGTTCTAAGGGAGTACACAAGGAGTCACCAAGACATAAAACAAGTGAGAGCACCGCTATTCATGCTGATACTCCACCTATGACGCAGGTGACATACAATACTAGTACTCCACCTATGGCACTGGGGACATAGAACCATAAACTGGTAGCAAACAAAAATTATTAAGGAACGGCGGAAAAACAGGAAACCAGAAGAAAGCCTTGTCTAAAATAAAAGGATGAGAAAGGATGAACCAAAAACCACTGTAGTACTCCGAATATGTAGCAGCAAAAAAACTTGGGTCATACCGAGCTGAGCTGAGACCAAAATGGAAATGTAACCATCCATGGTAAGCGCAAAAATACTATTCATCCAGAATAGTAGGCACCAAACCAGAAAATCACAGGGAGGCCAAACAGAAATCAATCCTAATACCAAAGGAAGGTGAACAACGGTGACTGAAAGAACCGAGAACTTAACCTAAAGAGAAGACTGAAAAATCGTGTGAGAGCAGCACACGAGAGAATCAAAGCCTAAAGGACGCAGACAAGAGGACGCAGACAAGGGGACACTAAAGTCTACTATGGAAAAAGAAAGTCGATGGAAAAATCCACTACCTTAAAAACTATTCTTAGCATAGAATTCATGACTAGGTTGGGATGAAAAAAACATGATGAACTGGTTTCTTACTCCAAGATGGAAGTGAGATGATTTATGAAAGTTAATTATCATAAATCCCCAGCTACGGCACTAACTAAAAACATTATAGGAGGTGGGTATCGCACCGCAAAGAACTTGTGCACTCAAGACAAACCAAGCGCCTAACCACAAGCAAACCAAACCTGCAGCAACCGAAAAAATCCAAAGGATGCGAAGTTAAAATTTTCAAGAAACCCGTAACCAACAAAGGAAACACAGGTCAATGAACAATAGAAGGTTAGATGTACAACCATAGTACATAAAACCTATTGTCCACTTGAAAAAAAAATAGTAAACGCATAAAAAGGACTTCAAAGAATTTACTGCAAAGGATGGACTGAAAGGGCGCTTGAAATACACTCGGAAGAACAAGAAAGAGGTGAGCGGCGGTACATCTGCAAGTACAACTGCAAGTACATCTGCAAGTACAAATGCAAGTACAAGAGCAAGATTACCCAGCCCACCAATTTACAGTAAAATCCAAAGGGAAACAACTACTACACTCCACAAAAAGTTCTAATCACTTGAGGGGCTGGTGATCTAAAAACAGTGTGGAGTAAAAAGAAATAGCTAATCTATGATGAGCTCCACCGAATGAACCATCTGCCTATGGAACTAAGAGTCAGAAACCATCAAGACGCTATAACGGTGGTCTGAATTAATTACCACCTTCCACCAAAACCAAGAAAGACAGCTGAAAGGAAGCTGCCTAAACAAAGCGTCGTAACGCTCCACCAATCTAGACTACCCTATAAGACAGTCTAGGAGGTGCTGAGGAATAGGCACCCACACATAGGGCCATGTTAACCTACGTCTGAGAACCATCAGCACCATCAATTTGACAGCCCCAAGGGGGCTAGCAGGTAGTACAACCCCCAGGACAGGCTGAGCACTGCCTGCAGGGTCGGCATTCTTTGTCTCTAAATCAATGAATCCTGGGTTGACTGTAACACCCCAGCCATACGCAGTATCAGAGCCAGACTAGTGTTCAAGATCATCGCTCACTCCACGTGACGGTTAAATCATCGCAATGCCTTGTCCGGTATAAACCACCAGAGACGACAGGAGGCGAAGGGATCAACAACGCCTGAAGCCATCCGAACAGGTGGACGGGGGGTGGCGACTATTAGACAGTGGACCTATTATCAGGCACCACTATGACCTGAGGCTGTCCTAATCCTAGAGCTTCGCCGACGGAATGTGGCGCAGAGGAGGGCCTGGCGACCCCCTGAGATTCGGCTAAATTAAAATTCGGAAATACAACTCCCACCCGCCCTAAAACTTCACACACAATACAGCATGATCAGTCCCTGACCTGGGATGCAGTCTGGATACACCCCACCCAGCACAGCCATCAACAATTGGGGTTGCTAAAGGGCGTAGGGAATTACCGGCGACACGTAACATATCACCGTTTGATGACAGGAGGGATGCAAGCGGGCACGGGGACCCATACTAATGGGAGAGCCCAGGAAGACAGTCTAGACTTAACTGGATATAGAGAGTACATCACTACTCTCTACTACCTGGCGCCACATCGGAAACCCAAATATAATAAAGCTTACTCACCAGGGAATACCCAACCAGTCTACCAAATAACGCCCTTTCGACTAGCTTGTTACGCAATATCCCATTTACTTCAAACGAGCAATGGCAACTATACACTCTTAACAACGACACATCAGGTAGAACCCCAAAGAACAACTCGTATAGAGTCTTGTCACCCTGATTGGGCAGCCGGTTACGTAGGTAACAAGCACTGAGGAAGGCATAGGGCCAGAAAGACTTAGCTAGCCTAGACTCCAAGTGGATACTCCTAGATATGTTCTGCAAGACCCCATTGTACCTCTCCACAGTCGCGTTCTGCTGAGCAGTGTATACCATCAATAATTCATGCACAGCACCAACCGATTTCAACCATTAATCGATACCACTTAACTAAAAATTCCTAAGCCCTATCAGAACTCAAACACTTGAGCACAAAACCCATGTAGCTAAGGCATACACCTAAGGAGGGCACCCATGGGAAGGACCACGGAACGCACCCAGGGGTCCCAAGGATCCTAAGAGAGAGAAAATATCCACCAAGATATCATGCCAAAGAACCTCCACAGCCGAACCTCCACGGCCGCTGGAGGAGGGCCAGGACGGCGTCCACTTCGGCCTTTAGCATGGGCGAAGTCCGGCGCTGCGAGACCTGGGATCACAGAAGGTGGGGAAGCGTTAGGGCGAAGTCGAGATTTGAGGTATGGGAAAAAGGAGACGAGGATGAAAGTGCAGCTAGTCGCACCTCGTGCAGAAAATCGCACCAATGGCAGAAAATCACAAATCGCAAGGGCAGAATTCGAAAAATTATCGCTAGGATGCGAAGAGCAGAGCCGAGGCATGTAAAGGTCCTAATATCCCGCCGTCGATGATCAGTCAATCCCAAGTCAATCAATCGACTCACCCGGTTGGGGGGTAGAGGGAGCAGCACCCGTAGTGGTGCTGACCATACCCCCCTGCTTCCTACCACCTCCAGAATCTCCAGGTCCAGACGCGTAGGTCGTTCTCCTCTGGCGAACCCTACGGCAGTGCCGGCGATCCGCCAGCTTGATCGAAAAAATTCTCCAGAAGGCAGCACAGAGCCACTAGAGCGCAAGCTCATGCCAGTAGCCGACCGTCGGCAGGGCAGAGCAAATGGGGCACAGACGACGTAGACATCAGCAGGGAGCTTGGTCGGCTTGGCAACCTCCGGTTCCGCAGGCAGAGCCGCAAACACCGGAGAAAGGTTAGCGACGTCAAGGACGCGAGCAGACGAAGACAGGGTATCTCCACCGATGTCCAGGCTAGTCGCCGACTTGAGTCTGCACGTCACAGTCATCTACGACAGACGGGAGGAGGCGACAGATGGCAGGGGAGGAAAAAGAAGAGAAGATGGAGGAATGACTGGGGGGGGTTACTTCCACGATGGCGGAAGGATCCTCCTCTCCGGCAGCAAAGGCCGCTGGCGCGCAATCGTCTAGCCAATTTGTCGTCATGTCAGGACTTCGGAACTTCCAGAATGAAGCTCGTTGAAGCCAAGTAGAGGACGACGCATAAGATGCATTGCAAAGCAGTGGTACCATGAGGAGCCCGATAACCTATCAGCTTTAATACACTCCGTGGAGTGGACAGAGATGAAAGCAGCGGAACAGACACGCCAATCTATACACGGAGACGAGAATAACATGACAAGGACAGGTGGACGCCAAAGTACACCAGCGGTGTGAGAGGCGGATACCTGTAACCTGACTAGAACCTAAGCC
The DNA here is from genome assembly GCA_013435795.1 of Chlamydomonas sp. ICE-L. NCBI lineage: Eukaryota > Viridiplantae > Chlorophyta > Chlorophyceae > Chlamydomonadales > Chlamydomonadaceae > Chlamydomonas > Chlamydomonas sp. ICE-L. The sequence goes on from JACBWV010000899.1 coordinate 252,242, forward strand.
AGGAATCTTAAGCCGGGCACTGGCAATACAGAGCGTGTCAGTGAAAGACCGGTGACGCAGCCAACAGGTGGCTGTCACTACGGGAAGCTGTCACAGTACTGTCAGGACCGATAGTTCTAAGGGAGTACACAAGGAGTCACCAAGACATAAAACAAGTGAGAGCACCGCTATTCATGCTGATACTCCACCTATGACGCAGGTGACATACAATACTAGTACTCCACCTATGGCACTGGGGACATAGAACCATAAACTGGTAGCAAACAAAAATTATTAAGGAACGGCGGAAAAACAGGAAACCAGAAGAAAGCCTTGTCTAAAATAAAAGGATGAGAAAGGATGAACCAAAAACCACTGTAGTACTCCGAATATGTAGCAGCAAAAAAACTTGGGTCATACCGAGCTGAGCTGAGACCAAAATGGAAATGTAACCATCCATGGTAAGCGCAAAAATACTATTCATCCAGAATAGTAGGCACCAAACCAGAAAATCACAGGGAGGCCAAACAGAAATCAATCCTAATACCAAAGGAAGGTGAACAACGGTGACTGAAAGAACCGAGAACTTAACCTAAAGAGAAGACTGAAAAATCGTGTGAGAGCAGCACACGAGAGAATCAAAGCCTAAAGGACGCAGACAAGAGGACGCAGACAAGGGGACACTAAAGTCTACTATGGAAAAAGAAAGTCGATGGAAAAATCCACTACCTTAAAAACTATTCTTAGCATAGAATTCATGACTAGGTTGGGATGAAAAAACATGATGAACTGGTTTCTTACTCCAAGATGGAAGTGAGATGATTTATGAAAGTTAATTATCATAAATCCCCAGCTACGGCACTAACTAAAAACATTATAGGAGGTGGGTATCGCACCGCAAAGAACTTGTGCACTCAAGACAAACCAAGCGCCTAACCACAAGCAAACCAAACCTGCAGCAACCGAAAAAATCCAAAGGATGCGAAGTTAAAATTTTCAAGAAACCCGTAACCAACAAAGGAAACACAGGTCAATGAACAATAGAAGGTTAGATGTACAACCATAGTACATAAAACCTATTGTCCACTTGAAAAAAAAATAGTAAACGCATATAAAAGGACTTCAAAGAATTTACTGCAAAGGATGGACTGAAAGGGCGCTTGAAATACACTCGGAAGAACAAGAAAGAGGTGAGCGGCGGTACATCTGCAAGTACAACTGCAAGTACATCTGCAAGTACAAATGCAAGTACAAGAGCAAGATTACCCAGCCCACCAATTTACAGTAAAATCCAAAGGGAAACAACTACTACACTCCACAAAAAGTTCTAATCACTTGAGGGGCTGGTGATCTAAAAACAGTGTGGAGTAAAAAGAAATAGCTAATCTATGATGAGCTCCACCGAATGAACCATCTGCCTATGGAACTAAGAGTCAGAAACCATCAAGACGCTATAACGGTGGTCTGAATTAATTACACCTTCCACCAAAACCAAGAAAGACAGCTGAAAGGAAGCTGCCTAAACAAAGCGTCGTAACGCTCCACCAATCTAGACTACCCTATAAGACAGTCTAGGAGGTGCTGAGAATAGGCACCCACACATAGGGCCATGTTAACCTACGTCTGAGAACCATCAGCACCATCAATTGACAGCCCCAAGGGGCTAGCAGGTAGTACAACCCCCAGGACAGGCTGAGCACTGCCTGCAGGGTCGGCATTCTTTGTCTCTAAATCAATGAATCCTGGGTTGACTGTAACACCCCAGCCATACGCAGTATCAGAGCCAGACTAGTGTTCAAGATCATCGCTCCACTCCACGTGACGGTTAAATCATCGCAATGCCTTGTCCGGTATAAACCACCAGAGACGACAGGAGGCGAAGGGAATCAACAACGCCTGAAGCAATACGAACAGTGGACGGGGCGGTGGCGACTATAGACAGTGGCCTATTATCAGGCACCATATGACTGAGGCTGTCCTATTCCTAGAGCTTCGGGTTCTGGTGCTTGTCCAGGACAGCGTGATCCGGTCTGGTCTAACGGCTGGGTCCTGGTGAGTGGTGCTGATGGGGTGGTAGGTTCA
>JACBWV010000899.1:255088-292840 GCA_013435795.1 Chlamydomonas sp. ICE-L
TGGTTCCTGCTGCTGGTGCTGGAAACTTTGTCCCGGTGCTGGGGGTCCCTGGAACTCTGGTTGTGGGTGGTTATAATGCTAGTGTAGGCTGCACTGCAAGACAGAGCAACAACTGAAAGGCTGCAGCAATTGCCAACATAAACTATAGTGAATGATGAGTGGATATGCGGCTATGAAGTTGGAAGAAGGTTGGCGTAGCGTTGGTGCGTGGCGTGGGAATCAAGCAATGGCTGGGTGGGCGCGGGTGGCCCCGGGTGGCGCGGGTGGCGCGGGTGGGCGTGGGTGGCGCGGGGTGGCGTGGCGTGGGAACAACGAAGCAGGCCAGAGGCCAGGGCGGGCCAGGGCGATATCTGTCCTGTATGGCTGCCGCACGCTGATGTTACGGTGCAACTTGCTTCGCAGCATTGAACGATCGCAACACAGAACGATTCAGCTACGAATTTCCTTGGCGCGGCTTCTGCACGTGCTGCATAGGCATAGGTAGGTGAACGAGCTGCAACTCGCGCAGGTTACTTTTCGCACGAGCTGCTAGTATCACAGGAGCTGTATGCACTGGCGCTGTATGCATTGGCGCTGTTTGCACTTTATAACTGCTAGCACGTGGGCTACTCGCGCCACTTGCGCGCGATGGGAGAAGTGGGGTCATGGGGTGAAGGAGAGAACGAGAGTCAGGCCCAGTCGAGTAGAAATTGCTGTACAGGCGATTTGAAGATTTTGCGTTGGGGGAGTGGCAAAATGGACAGAGGCTTAAATAACGCGACGCCAAATCACCGAATCTGTGAGAAATCGGAACAGATAAACGGGTTTCTAGCAGCAAAACCGGCAGCTTGATGGTTCGACTATCAAATTCAAAACGAAATTTGGAACCTACTGGGATGCAACAGTACTACTTTGTACTACACTTGAGTTGGGGGCCTGGACAGATGAGTTGGCTGCTTGGTCCAGACAGCCGAGTATCTGAGTGGTCCGTCGTAACTTGTGGGTTGCAAGTATGTTGTATGTATGTTACAGTCCAGGGGTAGGCCAAATACGGAGTTGCCCCATCGTGTAGGAAGGGCTAAGAAAAGAAAAGAAAAGAAAAGCAGTACGCCAATTCGGCGTGATTAAGGAAGCTGTCCAAAGGGGGTCCTCGTACAACACCATAAACCGGGGGGGTGGCTCAGGGGGGGCGGGGCGGTACCCCCCACGATAGCCCGGTGGCGGAAGAATCCAGTGTGAGTACCGAGCTGTGGTAGCCTAGATTCCATGTCGACGTTCGTGTACATCTGAGCATCCAATGGTATGGTGCGCATCCGGACTGCATGCGGCTGGAGGAGTGGAGTAGCGGTGTGTCAGTAGATGGACACGAGAGAAGACAAAAATGTGGATGAGGAGGCGAAGATGGTACTGCACAGATGTCGAGATATGGGTCTGGGAGATGACCCCAACCCTGCGCGAGAAGAGCGCGAACGGACGGGTGGATATGCTGCAGCGGTTAAATGGCAAGGGTGGTATGATATGCGGGCGTCCCAGTGTAATGTGGTCACGAGATCATATACCAGTGTGGGTGCCTGGAGGGTGATTAAGTTCTTACGGGGTGGGACTGGCGTCGTGGGAGGGGCTCAACAAAGGTGTGAGAGACCGGAAAGGTAAGGATTCGGGCGCAATTTGGCGACAGGGGTACAAGGGAGCAAGGTGGAGGCATCACATGGGTGAGGTGTGGGCGGAGCCAAGGGGGTAGGCGGGGTTGGAGACACCGATTGGAGGGCGTTTCTCGAAAGATGCGTCAACATAGACTGTGGGATCGGCCGAGGAGCCACACATAATGGCGTCATGATTGAAGGACCGCGGCGTTGTGTCGGGCAATATAGAGGGCAGCGAACCTTCGGGTGGAGCATGAGCACGAAGGGGGCCGCTTGTGTCATGGAGTGGCAAAAATGTCAAGATCCATCGAGTGGTTGGGTTGCCTTGAGTAAGGGTTCGGGGGTATGCGTTTGTGAGGGACAGAGGCCGTCCAAAACATGTTGAACGGAATTTGAGGATTGTTTTGCGGATGTGGGGGAAGGAGTCAGGAGCGCCACATATAGAGGAGTGTTCGGTGAGGATTCATGGCTGGTGGGGGTGTGAGCGGCGTTGGGTCGGAGGAGTTGTGGTTGTGGGGGGGGGGTTGGGAGGCGGGGGCAAGGGGGTTGGAGGTGTGGGGTGAATGGTTTACGCGAGAAGACACGAGCGACTGAGGCTACGGGTGGTAATTTGGTAAGGTCCTGTGTGTGTATAAGGATAGTGAAGAAGGTTGTTAGTGATTCCGGTGAATTCGGAGTAGAAGGCCGGGTAAGGGCGGTGTGGGATGATGTGGGGCGTAGGTAAGGGTATGTTAAGCGATGGGCCAGGACTGGGAGGGGCTGTGGAGGTGGCCGGGATGAGAATAGAGATCGAACGGTACAAGGAGGGGTTAATCTTGACGGGCATAGCGGGCACCCTCTGTCAGCACATGTGCGTTGCCTATAGGAGACGCTGGTGTGGGATCGCACGTTGTAGAAACAATCGTTGGTGTGGGATGGTCATCTGAAGAGCGGTCAAAGAGCGTAGGTTGGGCGGATGGAAATGAGGATTGACAGATGTTTAGTGAAGGATGGAGGTTGGGAGATGATACGTTGCGGCGGATAAGGTGAGACTGGGAGGAGTGAGTCCTGTGTAGATGCTACTGGGGTCCGAGGGTGGTGTGTGCCGGCGTGCTGGAGGGCGCAAGCAATGCCTGTCGATTCTTGCGCGTAGGATGGTTGATCTCGGCAGTACCCCAGGACTGGACATATTGTGTGTCCTGGAGGTAAGAATGTGAGTGGAGGAAAGTCGCACCAGTGTGTGTCTGAGACCGTTTATGATCGGGGACGGCAGAAACCGTCCGGGGATTAGGAGATGTGAGACGCGGTAGGGAGAGGGAGGTTGTTGGAGGGGACAAGGTGAAGGCAAGAGAATCGCAGGCAGAGGTGGGGAGTAAGGGTGTTGGTGGGGTGAGGACGAGGTCCGGAGTGATGCGGATTGTTGGTAAGGGGGGGCCCAGGTTGGGCATTTGGAGGAAGGGGGGGAGGGGTAGAAGTGGGAGGATGGAAAGGTGGGTGTTAAGGGCACGGATGTGGTCGTTGGAATGGGAGGAGGGATAGGCATAGAGGCCCGAATGGTTACCGATGTCAAACAGGAGGGTGAATGCGTGAGCAAGTTTAGGAGGTGAAGGGGAGTACAATAAGTGTCAGGGCAGGGTGCATGAGGGCAGGGGGTTGAAGTGGAAGGAATTACGTGGTGGAAGGTTCTTATGGATACGGCCGGTAGGGTGAGAGAGCCAACTATTCAGAGAGGAGAGTAGGCCAAGAGGTTGAGTATTCAGGAGGAATGTACAAGTCGGATGTTGTCTTTGGAGGGGCAGAAGAGAGGGCCCGCGGTGGAGCCGAGGAGAGTTTTAAGTTCGTGTGGGTGGGGGTGTGGGTGGCATGGGAGGACGAAAAGCCTGTCCACGCGTGGAAAAGCTGTGCGTGTAGAGATGGCGGAACCAAGAGACTATCTAGACGTGCATTGGAGTATAAGTGGTTGGGGAAGAGGTGGCAGGTGAGGGGGGGGAGAAACGTGGACATGGAGTATGAAACTAGGGCGATGAAGGGAGGAGGAGGGCGGGAGGTGGAGGTGAGGTGTCAAGTTCTGCACCGAGGGCGGGGGAGGGAGGGAGGTTGTTGAGGGGGGGGAAGTAGGGGGTGGGGGGTAGGAAAGGGGAGGAGGTTGACGAGATCTTCCTCGAAAGATCCCGGAGGACAAAAGATCCATAGTGTTAAGGGATGGTTTCTTGCGGTTTGGGCTGTGGTTGGTTAATGCGGGTATGTAGCCGTCAAGGGCGGGTGTATCGGGGAAATGGAGCCAGAGTAGATGCACGTTATCGGGCGTATATGAAGCGCTTTTGTGGTATGGAGGTGGCGTGGGAGGGGTGTAGGCTGGGGGAGACCGATCGTATAGTTATGCAAATTGGGGTGTGTGATGTCGAGATCGGGGTGAAACAGGAAATGGTGTGAAAGAGAAGGAGGGGAGCAGAAGCAGGAGGTGGGTGGAGGTAAGGGGGTAGTGTCTGTAAGAGATGGAAGGACGAAAGGACGGGGGCAGAGAGTGGGTAGTAAGTTGGGTCGGAGGGAATTAGCTGTATAAGTCTAGTGGATTAAATTTGTTGATATCACAGCAGCCCGATGTAATAACTGGGGGGCCAGAAGGCCTCTGTTGGGATGCGCATGGAGATGTGAGGTGCGAGAGGTGGCAGAGGGGGTGGAGGGGTACTAAGATCTAGGATAACAGGAAATATGCTGCAGGGCAGGAACAAAGCGTGGGCGAGCTCAGGGGGGGTGAGATTGGGCAGAATTGCGGTGGTGTGGGCGGGTGTTGGTGGGATGGACAGAGAGGAGTGGGTGGAGGCCATGGATGGGCGGGAGCGGTTGGCGAGGTGTGTGGGAATGGAGGCGTAAGGTCCGAGTGTGCGAGGCAGTGGAGGGAGTGTGAGGAGGCCCGAGCTGTTGGTGTATTTGTGGGAGGGTTTTGTGGAGGTGGTAACCATGCGTGGTATGAATGGTGTTTGGTAGGTGGGGAAAGGGGGGGTATGATGTGTGTGCCGGGTGGAGACTTTTTGCGTATCTTGTGGGTGGGAGGGAGACGTAAGGGAAGGGCGTGTGAGCCGCATGTGCGTTGGGACAAAGTCAAGGTCACGACATGCACCGGGAGGAGCGGAGGAAGTGGTATGACATCTTCACATCGGGGGGTAATGAGGGCAGGGGGTGGGGGAGGGGGATCAATCGTGAATGCAGGGGATGGAAAGGTTGGATAGGGGTCGAGTTTGTGTCGACAAGGCCCTGGTGGGTATGGACGTGTTGCGCGGTAGTATGGTGAGGTGTGTGCTCGGGGACGGTGGATGCGGGGAGGCTGCGTAGTGGTGGTGGGAGGGAGGGAGGCGAGAAACCGGATATGTGGGGGGTCGTTGAGAGGGTGAGGGGTTGCAGGGGGCATTGTCTCTTTAATGGGTGGTGGTTAACCCACAACGTTTGGGGTAGAAAGGTCTAGAACTCTGGTAGTAAGTGGTGGGCGGGTGAGGTCTCTGGGTGATTGTGTGGTGTGAGAGGTGTAGGCGGCGGAAAGGGTATAGGGTGAAGTTGATGGTGAGTGCGCTTAGGGGTGGAGGTGGGGGTGGAAAGGTCGAGGACCCGAGCGGAGGTGGGGATGGCGTGCGTCTCGTGGGGAGGTGTGGGTTAGTGGAGGGTAAAAGTAGGTCGTAGGGAGTGGGAGGGAAGGTCCAAGTCGTTTGGGGATGGAGTGGGAGAGAGTGTAAGGGGAGAGCCCGATGTGGGGTAGTGAGGTCGAGGACACGACCGGGAGGCGGGAAGTCTGAGGGCTGAGGTTGTCGGTGGGAGAGGGGTGGGGGGTCTGCGAACTAGGATGAGTGGGAGGTGTCCTTGGGGGGGTAGTGAGGGGGGGGGGGGGGGAGGGTCGGGCAGAGAGAGATAGAGGGGGGGTGTGGGAAGATTGGGGGATGTGGTTGGGGAATTAGGAGGCAGTTATGAGTGCCGTGATGAGGCGTTGGGGGAGGGAAGGGGTGGCGACGCTGGTGGAGGGTGAGTGGGCGCCAGGTGTAACCGTTTAAGGATGAGAGTGCAGGCGGTTTAGGGCAAGTTGTGGGCTGCTTGAGGGCTCTGTGAGTGGGTAGCAGCGACCGATAGGGTGAATGGAAGGACGTTAGAAGGGAGGAGGTAGGGCGGGAGAGGGGCGCGGCCACAAGGGCGTGAGAGAGGGGGTGCTAGAAGTTCAGAAAGTGTGTGTGCCACGGGCCAGAGAGGTGAAATGAGGTGGATTTGGAGGTGCGGCGGAAGGGCAGGATAAGGGGCAAGGGAGGGATGTGTGGGGGATAGTGGTGAGTGTATTCCACAGTGGGGTGCCGTGTAGAGAGAGGGGCCGGTCGGGGAGGATGGTGTGTGTAGAGAGGGAAGAGGAGGCCAGCGTCTTGCATAGCTGGTGAGGAGGCGGATGTAGCGAGGGGTGGGAATAAAAAGTGGTTAGTAGGGTGTGCGATTGGAGAGGGTATGTGGACCAGAGACAGTGAGATCCTCTATTGAGAGAGGAGGAGAGGAGAGACCAAGAGGGTCCCTGTCGCGAGAGTGTCGAGAGCACAGAGTGGAGGTGGGCGATTGCGGGCGTAGTCCGAGGTCTTAGGAGAGCAACGCCGACCCGACGGTGGGAGGTGGGGGCGCAAGGATTCCAAGCGGTGGGGAAGTGAACGGAGGAGTTCGGAGGCAAAGGCGAGGGATGGCGAGCGAGTAATCGTTTCCTAGAAGTGGAAATGTCTGTGTAGGAGAGAGGGTGCGAGGGCAGGCAAGTCGGGTGTAATTTCGGTTTGAGGGTACTGGTGGGAATGATGGCCGGTAGGGTATCATGGCGAGGGGGTGTACGTGTGGCTGCCAAGCAGTTTGCTGACCTTGGTTGTAATAAGGTTGTGTGAGGTAGAAGGACGGTATTGGTTTGTGAAGGCAGAGCGTCCTAGGTATGTGGGAGGCCGAGGTAGATGTCGGGTGGGTTCTGGGGGGTAGGTAGGGGATGGCTGTGGAGTGAACGCAGAACTTTTCCGTAGAGTTGTAGTTGACGAGAGAAGTTTATTTTGGTCATCAACTGTGACGCAAAGCCGGAGAGGCGTGGGGAGTGTAAGATAGACCGGTAACGGCACATTTCTTTGCGTTGAGGTGAGCAGAACCGGCGCCCTGTGCAGTAGGCCAGGAAGGTTTATTTTGTGGTATTTGATGGGTTTAAGACGTGACGGAGGGTAAGGGGTGTAAGGGGCATGTCATCAGCGTAAGCGAGGGCAGAAGACTATTGGAGTGTGGTGTGGGTGTGAGGCGTGGGGTATACAAGGGGGTGTGTAGCCGTGGCCGGCCGTGCCTGCTAACCAGCGGAGGAGTGGGGTCCAGGAAGATATTGAGAGAAGGGAGTAAGGTGGTCTCCCCTGATGTTTTTTGCCTCGTGTAATTCGGAATGGGGGGAGTGGGTTAGGCCGTACGACGTTGAGGCAACGTGTGTGGAAGCGTTAGTGTAAAGGTCCCGAATGACTGACACAAAGTCTTGTGGGTATCCCAAGTCGGTCATGATGAGGAGTAATTTTGCATGGTTGATGGTTTGAATGCGTTGGAAGTCAACGAACATGACTAAAGTCCCTGTTGGAGCGTGGCGGCAAATCCTTGCGGCAAGTGAGAACGGTAGCGTAGGCGTTGTCTGTGTGCGCCTCGCCGGGGCGGAAGCCTTTCTGGGCGTGAGGAGAGGAACTGGTGTGTGGGATTCGGCAAGAAAGGCCCTGTGGTATGACAGCGTGTCCAAAGTTTGTAAGTGTGTTGTGGAGGCCGATGGGCGCTTGTTTTGAGAGGAAAGTTTGGGGACCTCGTTTGTAAGTAAGACAGTGTTTTGAGATTTTCCAGAAGGGGTGTATATACCGGTGAGGGCCAGAAGATGATGAGAGAGGTGTGTAGGGAAGTCGTGAAATGAGGGGGGCATGTAGTTTAGAAGGTTCTTTGTGGATCCCATCTGACGGCAGGGCTCTTGTTGTTGGGAAGGAGGGATAAGAAGAAGAGAAGGTGGCCAGGACAATAATGAGGGGACGAGCATGGACGGGTGTGGGTGTTGGGGGGCTAGATGGTTGTAGGTTTTGAGGAGGTGAAAAGGGGATCCGTGGCGTTTCAGCGAGGGTCCCATGGGGTAGGTTGGGAAATGGATAGGGAGGCCATGAGACAATCAGTGAGGTCCCAGCCTTGTTTAGCAGTAAGTTGTGGGCGTGAGAGACAGGTGCGGCGGGCGTGGTGAGGAGGGGTAGAGGTGCGGGGTCGGTGAGGGCATCAGGTCATTGAGAATAAGGAGGGATGGATAGGGTCTTAGCGATTGTGGCTATGGGCATAGACAGGTCGGGTAGGGATGAGGGAGTTGAGGGTTCGGCGGTTTATTTGCAGAAGTCTGAAGGGTTCGTTGAAGGAGACGTATCGTGGATCGGGTTACCCGAAGTTTTTTCGTGATCAGGTGTGGAGCCATGAAGCAAGAGTAAGGGGTGTCCACAGGGTTGAAGATGGGGGGGCGAGGAAGAGGATGTGGGAATGGCCCTGATTAGCCACAATGGGGGTGATTAATGAGCAGAGAAAGATTGTGAAGGAACGGTGCTGCTAGGAGTTTTGGTTGGGGGTCCGGAGGTCCATGATGTGAAAGGTATAGTCGATGGAGTGAGGAGATAATTGGTTTGGGCGAGGGTGAGGGGACGACGGGTAACTGTATTCAGAGGTTTTAGTTTCCGTTGACTGAGCTGAGTGGCGTAAATTTACGTGAAGCAGGTGCGAGAGATCGCGATTACAAGTCGTAGCAATCCTTTTTCTTTGCAAATCAGTATGAGATCAAGGGTTTATTACGGGGTCCAACAGCAACACTCAGGGCAAATGGTAGCCAATCCTGAAGAGGATAAAAAGTCCAGATAATAATCACGCTCTTTTATTGTACAAGGTATAATCGTACGCTAGAGGTCGATTACTGAATTCCACAGGCCCAGACCCAGTGCAAGGAAATCCCAGGCTGAGGTACTCCTGACGAAAATCGAACAGCCAACCCCCGAATTGTAAGATTGCAGACCAGTTGCAGACAAGTTGCACATGAGCCGACAAGGTGCTGCGCATCGTAAGTCTGTTTCTTCAAATTTATTTGTTTTTCGGTTTTTTCAGAAAGATATAAGTCCTCCACACAGCACGATGTATCGTACGATAAACACAATAATTGGAAATAGTGTACGATGTCAGTTCACATTATCGTAATAAATCGTACGATAACAATTTCATATCTAGTTGTCGTAGGGAGCTTAGACATCCTATCCTATATATATTGCTTGGTCCTAGTACTTGGTATAACCGTCTTCTGCCAAGTAGAATGTGATACTCATGGTATGTGTGTTTATGAGTGAACATCTCCAGTAGATACGATCACTTCCCAAGGGTAGGCATACACCTGTATTTGTGTTTGTATGGCTTACATCTGCAGATAGATAAGATCACTCCCACGGGAATGCATACACCATGTATTTGGTGTATTGTATGGCTTACATCCTGCCCAGTAATACTATTCACTGTTCCACAATGGATAGCATACGACATTATGTGTGTGTTGTATGGCTTGACATTGTACCAGTAGATACGATCGACTTCCCAAGGATGCATACACCATTATTTGTGTTTGTATGGCTACATCTGCCCAGTCGGTCCGATCACTTCCCAAGGGAAGCTCACATGTATTTGGCGGGGGAGGTGTTTCTGTGGAAGAGAAGGCAGGGGCTTACTCTGCACCAGTATGATGAGCAGGAGTCCATTCCGGCAAGGGTGTCGTCATACACCATGAGTATTATGTGATTTGTAGTGTGCTTACATTGCCACCGGTAAATAGCGATCACTTCCCGAGAAGGTTATAAGCCTACGCCAATGTATTTGGTCGTTTGTAGTGGCTTACTCTGCCTAGTAAGATACGATCAACTTCCCAAGGGGATGCATACACCTGTATTTGTGTTTGTATGCGCGGCTTACATCTGCCCAGTATTACGATCGACTTCCCCAGGATGAGGGCATACCCACTGTATGTTGGGTTTGTATGGCTGTAAGCATCTGCGCCAGTAGATAAGATCACTAAGGATCCCAAGGGATAGCATACCCCCATGTATAGTGTGGTTTGTATTGCTTACAATCTGCCAGGTAGATACGATCACTTCCCAAGGATAGCTACACCATGTATTTGGTGTTTTGTAGGCTTACATCTCCCGTAGATACGGAAAGCACTTCCCCACGGGATAAGCATACACACCAGTGTAATTTGGTTTTGTATGGCGTTACATCTGCCCAGTAGATAAGATCCAACTTGCCAAGGGATCGCATACACCATGATTTGTTTTTTGTATGGCTTCATCTGCCCCAGTAGATACGATCACTTCCCAAGGGATAGCATACACCATGTTTTGTGTTTGTATGGCTTTAACTCTGCCCATAGATACGATCACTTCCCATGGATAGCATACCCAATGTATTTGTGTTTGTATGGCTTACAGTCTGCCCAGTAGATACGATCACCCTTCCAAGGGATAGCATACACCATGTCATTTGTGTAGGGTTTTGTATGGGCTACACTGGTCCCAGAAGTCGATAAAAAGAATCCTTCCAAGGGATAGTCATACACCATGTTATTTGTGTTTGTCTGGCTTCATCTGCCCAGTAGATACGATCACTACCGACTTCCCCAGGGATAGCCTCCGCCCATGTCTATTTGGTTTGTATGGGCTTTACATCTGACCCATAGATACGCTCACTTACCAAAGGGATAGCAATACACATGTATTTGTTTTGTTGTATGGGCTTACATCTGCCCAGTCATAGATCACTTCCGCAAGGGATAGCATACACATGTAGTTTTGTTTTTTGAATGGCTTACATCTGGCCAGGTAGCTACGATCACTCTAAAAAGATTCCCAAGGGCTAGGCTACACCATGTTTGTGTGTTGTATGCTTACTCTAGTCCCAGTCAGATCCTATCCCGTTACCGCAAGGATAGAAGCATCCACCATATTATTTGTGTTTGTATGGCTTATCTCTGCCCAGTAGATAGCTATCACTGTCCCAAGGGATAGCATAACACCATGTTTGTTGTGTTTGTAGGTGGCTACATCTGGCCCATAGATCGATCAACTTCCCAAGGGAATGCATACCCGTATTTGTGTTTTGTATGGCTTACATCTGCCCAGTAGATACGATCACTTCCCAAGGCTAAGCATACACCATGTATTTGTGTTTGTATGGCTTACATCTGCCATAGATATGATCACTCGGTCCCAGGGATGCATACCCCATGTATTTGTGTTTGTATGGCTTACATCTGCCCAGTAGAGTACATCCCTGTGCCCAAGTGATAGCATACACCATGTATTTTGTGTTTTATGGCTTACATCTGCCCATAGATACGATCACTTCCCAAGAGGAAGGCATACAGCCCATGTCTTTGTGTTTGTATGGTTACATCTGCCCAGAAGATAAGATCACTTCCCAGGGATAGCATACACCATTCTTTGTGTTTTGTATGGCTTTTCATCTGCCCAGTAGAACGATCACTTCCCAAGGGAAGCATACACCATTATTTGTTTTGTATGGCTTAATCTGCCCAGTAGATAACGATCACGTTCCAAGGGATGCATACACCATTATTTGTGTTTGTATGGCTTAATCTTCCCATTAGATAAGATCACTTCCCAAGGGATAGCATACACCATGTATTTGTGTTTGTATGGCTTACATCTGCCCAGTAGATACGATCACTTCCCAAGGGATAGCATACACCATGTATTTGTGTTTGTATGGCTTACATCTGCCCAGTAGATACGATCACTTCCCAAGGGATAGCATACACCATGTATTTGTGTTTGTATGGCTTACATCTGTCCCAGTAGATACGATCACTTCCCAAGGGATAGCATACACCATGTATTTGTGTGTTTGTATGGCTAACATCTGCCCAGTAGATACGTCACTTCCCAAGGGATTCAATACACCATGTATTGTGTTTGTATGGCTTACATCTGGCCCAGTAGTATGACTATCACTGTCCCCAGGGATAGGCCTCACATTTATTTGTGTTTGTGTACTGGCTGTACATCTGCGCCAGTATATGATCATGCCGTTCCCAAGGGATAGGGCTGGCACCATGTATTAGTGGTTATATTGTATGGCTTACATGGCCGTCACCAGGTATATACGATCAGCTACGCCAAGGGATAGCATAACCATGATTTGTGGTTGTAATGGCTTACGTCCTGCCCAGTAGATACGGACACTTCCCAGGGATAAGCATCCACCAATGTAGGTGTATCTGTAGGCTATACGGGGCAAGATATGCACCTGTTACGCCAGTAGAAGGAATCACTTCCCAACGGATGCATACACCATAGTATTGTGATTTGCTTAAATGGCTTACATCGTGCCTCAGTAGATATGCTCCACTTCCCAGGGATAAGGTCATACAGCTATTATTTGTGTTTGTAAGGCTTACATGCTGCCCGAGTGAGAGTACGATGCACTTCCCGAAGTGGATGAGCATACACCATGTATTTGTGTAGTTTTTGACTTTGTGTATGTGCATTTGTGAGTTGTATTTGTATTGGCATACATCTTAGCCATAAGAGTATGACTCTTTCAAGGGATAAGCATCCTTGATCGTCCTGTACTAGACAATACACTCACTGGACACCAAGCACTTGATGTCCAGTGAGTGTATCTTGTAGTACAGACGATCACACATGCACCATGTATTTGTATTGCATACAACTGTTGTATTTGTGTATTGCATACAACTGTGTGTGGTATTTTGTGTATTGACAATACACGTTGTTTATGTATTACATACAACTGTTGTATTTGTGTATTGCGTACAACTGTTGTATTTGTGTATTGCATACGACGGTTGTATTTGTGTATTGCATACAACTGTTGTATTTGTGTATTGCATACGACTGTTGTATTTGTGTATTGCATACGACGGTTGTATTTGTGTATTGCATACGACGGTTGTATTTTGTGTATGTGCAGTACAACTGGTTGTTTTGTAGTTATTGCATACACTGTATGTTATGTTGGTTGTAGTGGCATACGACGGTTGTATTTGCTGTATTGCAATACTACTGTTGTAATGTGATGTATTGCATACAAAACTGTGTGGTTATTTTGTATTGCTACTACTGGTGTCTTTGTTGTATTGCAGTACGACTGTTGTATTTGTGTATATGCACTACTAGCCTGTTTGTATTTGTGTATGATTTCAGTACGCTGTTTGTACTTTGTGTAATTGCAGACGTGACGGTTATAAGAGGGATTTGTGTATTGCATACTAGACGGGTTGATATTTGTGTATTGCATAAAAGACAAGAACGGTTGTATTTGGTGTATTGACATACGAGCGGTGTGTATTGTGTATTGCATACTACTGTTGTATTTGTGTATTGCATACTACTGTTGTATTTGTGTATTGCATACGACGGTTGTATTTGTGTATTGCATATTACTGTTGTATTTGTGTATTGCATACTACTGTTGTATTTGTGTATTGCATACTACTGTTGTATTTGTGTATTGCATACTACTGTTGTATTTGTGTATTGCATACGACGGTTGTATTTGTGTATTGCATCTACTGTTTGTGTGTTATGTGTGATTGCATACTGTCACTGTTGGTATTTGTTATTGACATACGACGGTTGTATTTGTGTATTGCATACGACGGTTGTATTTGTGTATTGCATACAACTGTTGAGCTCTCCTTGATTAATCTTTCCATTTTCTGTGCGAAAGGAATTTTAACCCAGGAGGTGAGTCTCCCGACTCAAACCAGCGACACGGAGGATTCTGTTCGAATGGCGTTGCCACTACAAATGTTGAGCTCTCCTTGATTTGTTTTTTTCAACTACATCATATTCCATCCTCTCTAGAAGTTTGCACTTGCCCCCATCGCTGTATTGGATCCTTTTTGCGGAGCCCCCCCTTCTGGGGGGTGGGACCCCCCAGAGTCACCTTGTTGTCCGTTTGTTTGTTTGTTTGTTTGTTTGTCCGTCCAACCCTGGGCTTTACTGGCCCCTGGCCCTGCCGGGGCTTTGATCTGCTGCACACGATTCTGGTTGCACCTGTCGCTTCTATAACCAACACTCTCCGCCAATTTCCGCATTGCTTGCGACGCACCTTGGACTTGTTTTGTATACACATATATCATTTCTATATATTTTTTAACGATTATTTACAACTCAAATGGTTTCGATTGTGTATTTTCAATTGAAATTGTGCTGGGGCCAAGCTCTGCTTGGTTTCAGCAAATTCCTTAGTTTTAGGGGTAGTGGTGAAAATATCGCTATAAAAAAAGAAGAAAAAAGTCCCCCCCCCCCCCCCAGCGCCCCGGAATGCCCATAGGAGAGCTACACAAAAACTTAAAAAGCTCGAGCAAAGCACTAATGCGCTGCTGGCTGGTCCCTGGCGTGAGGCCTACGAACCATAAAGCTAGAAACACTGCCACTTCAGATTGTGAAAAAAATCACTACGGACCGTATGGGGTTAGGCCCAAATATGCTAATACGGTTGGTTTACATATGCTTCAGGCACTGAAAGAAGAAAGATCACAAGGGCAGAAAGACATTTTTTTAGTCATGAAAGGAATTTCACCCCAGGAGGCGTGTCTCCCGACACAAACCAGCGGCACCGAGGATTCAGTTCGAATGGTGTTGCCACTCCTACAAAAGAGTAGGCGCAGATAGGTGCTTGTGATAGGTGCCGACCACCAAAAATAGCGAAAATAGTATGTGTTCAAGGAGACATATCTAGACAAGTTCGATGCAGCGTCGCCTGCGACGCTAAAAATTGGCGAAGAGTGATTGCGAGGGAGCGACAGGTGGCAACGGAAGCGAGTTAGTTACGAGGCCGTTGGCTGACGTGTCGGGCTTCATCACGGTCAGATGGATGAATGGATGGTCGGACGGACGGACAAAAGGGTAACCCTGTGGGCTCCCGCCCCCCAGAAGGGGGGGCTCCGCCAAAAATCACCACGAGAGTAGAAATCCAACATTACTCCATTACATTACTTCCCTGTGAAGGGTGCCTGGAGGCGCGTCCCGAATGAAATGAAATTAATTCTGAATTCAATTAATTGTAATTGATTTTAATTTCATTTTATTTATTTATTTGATGTTGTGTTATTTAATTCGATTTTATTCCATTCAATTAAATTTAATCAACGTGATTTGAATGCATTAATTGCTAATTTGTATGAATTCGTATCGGATTTAATTTAATTTTATGTAATTGAATTTCATTGAATCGATTTATGTTTTAGCATTGTTAACTATAATTGAATTTCATTGAATAGAGATCCAACTCTACTTCCCTACAAGGTTTGCTTGGGGCCAGGATGCCAAAACACCGAGATACCGACCCTCGACCAAACAAACATTCACCACTACCAAAAGAACGTGCACACGTGCATGTCTAAGTCCCTTGCAACGGTCTCTGCAACTCTTGCTTGGCAAAGTCGAGAATTGAGTGCCTCAGGCACCATTCAGATATAGGATTACAGCTATGTAAATCAAGTTAGCTGGAAACTTGCGTTATTAATTGGGACCGGCATATCATATGATGTCGACCAAAGGCGAGTATGATATCATATGATGTCATACAAATTGCATCATATGATATTGTATATAAATGGTAACTTTGGCCTAGTCAGATTGACGGCATCATATGACATCATATTGCCGTTCCCTAGTTATTAATGTGTAGTACAAACCACAGAGACCCCCCTGTCCACGGACCCCTACATCAGGGGGCGCTGCCCCCTGAACCGGACCAGGACCGCATATGGGTAACTGCACCCACCCTGCCTTGCCCCCGCCTCCCGCCCCCCCCCCCCCCCCCCCCCCCCCCCCTCCCCCGGAGCTCCACGCCTCGCAATCCACTCAAGAGCGTATTATGCCAGTCCTAGAGCCAGCCTTTGAGGCGAAGATACTTTTTTCTGAGAGTCTGAGCAAAACAAGAAGCAATAAATAAATCAATGGTATGCCTTATGACGAGGCGTGAGGTTGTTGGGGCCAGTCCGTTTGCTTGCACTGGGGCCAACTACCAAATGGAACCATGCAAAAATTCAATATTTGTATATTTTGCAAGCTTCACCACTACAATGTCCACTGATGTACTTGGCAGTGCTCAGCTCATATTCAGAAGGCATCCTATCACCTGCTGCAATGGTACCTGCATCCTATCACCTGCTGCAATGGTACCTGCATCCTATCACCTGCTGCAATGGTACCAGCATCCTCTCACCTGCTGCAATGGTACCGGCATCCTCTCACCTGCTGCAATGGTACCTGCATCCTATCACCTGCTGCAATGGTACCTGCATCCTATCACCTGCTGCAATGGTACCTGCATCCTCTCACCTGCTGCAATGGTACCTGCATCCTATCACCTGCTGCAATGGTACCGGCATCCTATCACCTGCTGCAATGGTACCGGCATCTTATCACCTGCTGCAATGGTACCGGCATCCTATCACCTGCTGCAATGGTACCGGCATCCTATCACCTGCTGCAATGGTACCTGCATCCTATCACCTGCTGCAATTGTACCTGCATCCTATCACCTGCTGCAATTGTACCGGCATCCTATCACCTGCTGCAATGGTACCTGCATCCTATCACCTGCTGCAATGGTACCGGCTCCACCCCTCACTTTGGTGGTTGCTTGCACTGGGGCCAACCATCAATAGTAAAAGAAGAAGCGAAATATTCCTGCAATCTCGAGTCACCACTTCCCGTAATGCACAACCTAGTGAAACAAACTGTTTCATACAAAGCAATACATATATATTATATCTAATTAGTGCTGATAATAATGCTTGCTTGCTGCAACATTGCCTATCTTATTTTGAGGATTCGTTGGAAGACCCCTCCAGGGAATTGTGGAGCAGGCTTGAGCCAACAATGGCCTGTTGATGGCAACGTTCTGTAGCGCAATGTCATGTCATGTAATGTAACGTAGCGTAATGTAACGTAACGTAATGTAACGTATCGTAATGTAACGTAATGTAACGTAATGTATTGTAACGTAATTTATTGTAACGTAATGTAATGTGATGTAATATAACGTAACGTAACGTAATTGACTGTAATGTAACGTTATGTCATGTAACGTAACGTATTGACTGTAACGTAATGTAACAGGTACGACGAACGTGGGTACTTGCACCCCGAGAGCATTCGAGCTTCTCTTGGACTGACGCCACCTTATGTCCGCGAGGGAGGAGGAGTTTTGCCGAAGAGATTGGAGCTCATGCTATGCAAGCCGTGCCTCATCTCCAACTGGGCCTTCCGATCCTTCACTCCCCATCTCAAACTTGGCGGGATTGAACGGGAGGTCCATCTGCACATTCCCATTATTGATTTTAAGGCGCCGTTCCCTGTCGCGGTTGCGTTCTGGGCGCACAAGGGGAAGCTGGCCGTGATGTACGGAGCCAGCAAGAAAGACCTAAATCTAAAGCAGCTTCTAGACGCAGGCGCCCCACTGCGGGATTCCATCTCCCCGAGCATGTTCAAAGCATGACTGCATACGAGCCTGATGAATAAGAATCATTTTTACGTGGCTTTTCGCAAGGGGCAGCTGGCCATGATGTATGGTTCCAGCAAGAAAGGCCTCAACCTAATGCAGCTTTTAGACGCAGGCGCCCCACTACGCGAACCCTCTTTCCGAGCATGTTCAGAGCATGACTGCATACAAAAAAGATGTCGCCTGGAGGGGCGTGGTGTTAAGGAGACCCTCCTGTTCGCTGCAGCTGGGGACAGCCTCCATAGCAGACTTAGTAAGTGTCACACTCCAGGCGGTAGGGACTCCTCTATGCAACTTGTGGCAAGAATGCTGGTACAGGAGACAGTATAATATAATAATATAATATATTCTCTGTGCAGCTTAGAGATGAGTTTCTCTGCGTACTCGCGACTGATCCCTATGGCAGCATAAGTGGCTGATGAATAGGAATAATTGTTACGTGGCTCTTCACAAGGGCAGCTGGCCGTGATGTATGGTGCAAGCAAGAAAAAGCTCAACCTAAAGCACCTTCTAGACGCAGGTGCCCCACTACCCGATTCCATCTCTCTGGGCATGTTCAGAGCATGAGTGCGTAAGTGCCTGATGAATAAGAATCATTGTTACTTGGCTCTTCGCATGGGGCAGCTGGCCGTGATGTACGGTGCAAGCAAGAAAGACCTCAATCTAAAGTAGCTTCTAGATGCAGGCGCCCCACTACGGAATTCCATCTCTCTGAGCATGTTCAGTGCATGCCTGCACAAAAAAAGATAAGGCCTGGAGGGGTGTGGTGTTAAGGGGACCCTCCCGTACGCCGCAGCTGGGGGCAGTCTCCATGGCAGACATAGTAAGTGTCACACTCCAGGCAGTAGGGACTCCTTTATGCGACGTGTGGCAAGAATGTTGGTACAGGAGGCAGTATAATATAATGATATCATATATTCTCTGTGCAGCTTAGAGATGAGTTTCTCTGCGTGTTCGCGACTGATCTCCACGGCAGCATAAGTGCCTGATGAATATGAGTAATTGTTACGTGCCTCTTCGCAAGGGCAGCTGGCTGTGATGTATGGTGTAATCAAGTGACAGCTCAACCTAAAGCAGCTTCTAGACACTTGCGCCCCACTACACGATTCCATCTCTAAGAGCATGTTCAGTGCATGGCTGCATAATTTTTTTTGTGTGAAAGGAATTTCACCCCAGGAGGTGGGTCTCCCGACACAAACCATCGACGCCAGTTCAATTACGGAGCGGCAATATGATATCATATGATATCATATGGTGACGGCAGTCTGACTAGGCCAAAGTTACCATTTATATACTATATCATATGATGCAGTTTGTATGCTATCATATGATATCATACTCTCCTTTAGTCAGCGTCATACGGAATATGCTGGCCTCTTATGTTTTGTGTGTTGCAGCTGACTAGAAGACTGGGTAGAAGTAGAAGCTACATCATTTTACATTGACGTTTTCAGTAAAGAGCCCACAAGGGAACTGACTAAGAAGGGTAGCTACTTGGGCAGTACAAGGGTCCTGCCCCCTAGCAGTGCACACCACACCTAGTCGTGCACCAACATAGTGCATGACAACACAAGTGTCTGATGAATAAGAATAATTGTTACATGGTTCTGTACGCCTTCGGGCCTCTATCTATATGCATATGACAATTTGTCCCCACGTGCAAGACCATAGCTTTAATTTTCGGCTATCAGCAGCAGCTTTGAGGCAGCTGCCTGAGCCAGCCCCTGGGATAAACCCCGAAATTTCAACAATACTGGACAGATGATAATATCAGCTTCCAGATGCACTACCTTGCTTTAGGTTTGGCTGGGTAGCATGCCAAGGGAGCTGCCTAGAAGCTGCTGCTCGTAGCTGAAAACAAATGCTAAGTGCAAGACCAAAGCTTTTTTCTCCGCTACCAGTAGCGATCACTACCTGGGACCCTGTTTTGGGCAAACCTTCCGCTATCCTGAGGCTCCCCCGCCCACCCCCCCGACCCCTCCTGGGCCGGCCCGGCAGGGCGGTCTTTCGGGCAACCTACCCAAATCGCTACCAGGAGCTCAACCTTGAAAGACACAAATCACTGATTGCTACCGGAAGACCCCCTTTCTGAAATCAAAAAACTCTGTGCAAGACCCGCGGAAAGCAGGGAGTCATAGCATGGGCTGAATTACGTCACAGCCCTGTCAGCATGTCCCAATCTGCACACCCTGAAAAAGTAATGATTACGCCTGGTGGGGCGTGGTATTAAGGGAGCCCCATTTAACAGCGGTAGGTAACTGGCTGCTACTTTACCTGGACAAAGCTACCATGGCTGTTGACAGCAACCGCAAACATTAAAGCGCACTCGTAGTGATTAGAAACCCGCACCTTTTTGTTTCAACAAGCTCTACCATTGAGCCATTCGACGAAACAGGATTGCACACCCTGAATCATTAGGTTGCTTGTGATCCAGTCAAGGAACCCCTGAATCATTAGGCTGCTTGTGATGATGCTGCTGCTGATGGATGCTGCTGCTGCTGCTGATGATAGATGCTGATAATGCTGATGACGATGCTGCTGCTGCTGCTGCTGATGATGATGATGTTGATGATGACGATGATGATGATGATGATGATGGTGGATGATGATGATGATGGTGGTGGATGATGATTGTGATGATGATGGTGGATGATGATGATGATGATGATGATGATGATGATGATGATGATGATGGTGGATGATGATGATGATGGTGGATGATGATGATGATGATGATGATGATGATGGTGGATGATGATGATGATGATGATGGTGGATGATGATGATGATGATGATGATGGTGGATGATGATGATGATGATGATGGTGGATGATACAGAGGAGGAACCGGCTGCACTGAAGCGGCTTTTGACTAATTCAATGGCTGAATACACACTTTTCTGTACCATGCAGTGACCACATTCAGGTATTTCAGCTGCAGCTATATATAAGGAGTGTGTGGGACAAGCAGAACCTGGCATCCCTGGAATATAGCGACCCTGGCCATCACAACCCTGGGCTATAGCAAGTTTAGATCACACGCTCTAAGCCAATCGCAAACACAGAATGTTGATTATAGGCAGTGCTGGATATTGTGGGATGTACAGAGGAATGCCAAGCCGACACAAATTTGGTACTGCGGCGAAGCCAAGGGACAAACCAATAGCTGCTCTACTTGCTACATCTTTGCTTTTCACCCAAGATTTGCAAGATGGAGGCCCCCGCGATAACAAAATGAGCCAGGATGAAGGGAGCGGGAGGAAGGAAATGGACCCAGATGATAGGAGGCAAAGGGAGGAGGAACTGCGCCCGGAGGAGAGGAGAGAGAGGGAGGAGAGACTAAGGGAGGAAATGGACCCAGAGGAGTGGGAGCGGAGGGAGGAGGAGAGAATGACTCCAGAGGAGCGGGAGGAGAGGGATCAGTTGGAGAGGGACAACTTGGACCCAGAAGAGTGGATGAGGAGGCAGGAGGAGAGAATGACTCCGGAGGAGAGGGAGGAGAGGGATCAGTGGGAGAGGGACAACATGGACCCGGAAGAGTGGGAGTGGAGGGAGGAGGAGAGAATGACTGCGGAGGAGAGGGAGGAGAGGGATCAGTGGGAGAGGGACAACATGGACCCGGAAGAGTGGGAGCGGAGGGAGGAGGAGAGAATGACTCCGGAGGAGAGGGAGGAGAGGGATCAGTTGGAGAGGGACAACATGGACCCGGAAGAGTGGGAGCGGAGGGAGGAAGAGAGAATGACTCCGGAGGAGAGGGAGGAGAGGGATAATCAGGAGAGGGACAACTTGGACGACCCTGTGGAGTGGGAGCGGTGGCTAGCTAGAGGAGAGAATGACTCCGGCTGAGAAGGAGGAGAGGGATCAGTTGGAAAGGGACAACTCAGACCCGGAAGAGTGGATGCGGAGGCAGGATGAGAGAATGTATCCGGAGGAGAGGGAGGAGAGGGATCAGTTGGAGAGGGACAACTTGGACCTGGAAGAGTGAATGCGGAGGCAGGATGAGAGAGGAGAGGGGTAAGATGGAGAGGGAGAGCATGGACCTGGAGGAGTCAAGACAGAGGGAGGAGGAGAGAATGAGTCCGGTGAGAGGAGAGAGAGGGATGAGAGGGAATGGGCTTGGAGGAGTGTTTGCTGATGGAGGCGCGCGGAGAGAATGAGTCCGGAGGAGAGGAGATATATATAGGGATGAGAGTGAGGGAAAGCATGGACCCGGAGGTGTTCGTTGTTGCTGCCCGACCTCTTGGACCTGGAGGGTCCTTGGAGCGAGGTTGGGGATGACTAAACTTTAACGCTCACACAAATGACTAGCAGTCAAGCACCAATGCAGGGGGCACAGCTTAGATCCTACCAATAGCTCGTGTGCATGCGTGGCACCTGCTTTTGTGCCCCCTGTATGATGCGCGTGTGTGTGTTAGTCTCACTGTAAGGTTTGCATGCTTGAGCTCCTGCCTGCCTGTATATCATGTGTATGTGTGCTTGTGTGAGTGTGTCGTGGCTGCCTGACCCCTTGGACCAGCAGGGTCCTTGGAGGTTGGGGAAGACTCACACATGCGCATGCACCCCTGCTTGTCTGCCTATCATGTGTGTGCGAGCGTAGGTGTTAGTTGTTGTTGACCGACCCTTTGGACCAGAAGGGTCCTTGGAGGTTGGGGAAGACTCACACATGCGCATGCACCCCTGCTTGTCTGCCTATCATGTGTGTGCGAGCGTGGGTGTTAGTTGTTGTTGACCGACCCTTTGGACCAGAAGGGTCCTTGGAGGTTGGGGAAGACTCACACATGCGCATGCACCCCTGCTTGTCTGCCTATCATGTGTGCGCGAGCGTAGGTGTTAGTTGTTGTTGACCGACCCTTTGGACCAGAAGGGTCCTTGGAGGTTGGGAAGACTCACACATGCGCATGCACCCCTGCTTGTCTGCCTATCATGTGTGTGCGAGCGTAGGTGTTAGTTGTTGTTGACCGACCCTTTGGACCAGAAGGGTCTTGGAGGTTGGGGAAGACTCACACATGCGCATGCACCCCTGCGTGTCTGCCTATCATGTGTGTGCGAGAGCGTAGCGGGTTAGTGTGTGACCAGACCTTTGGACCAGAAGGGTCTTGGAGGTTGGGGAGACTCACACATGCGCATGCACCCCTGCTTGTCTGCTATCCTGGTGTGCGGAGCGGGGTGTTAGTTGTTTGTACCGACCCTTTGGACCAGAAGGGCCTTGGAGGTTGGGGAAAAGACTAAACCACATGCGCATTGAACCCTGATGGTCTGGCCTGATCATGTGTGTGCGAAGCGTTTAGGTGTTAGGTGTTGTTGACGGAACCTTTGGACCAGAAGGGTCCTTGGAGGTTGGGGAGAATCAACACATGACGATGCACCCTGCTTGTCTGCCTATCATGTGTGTGCGAGCGTAGGTGTTAGGTTGTTGTTGACCTGACACTTTGGACCCAGAAGGGTCCTGTGGAGGTTGGGGAGATCAACAACATGGCATGCACCCCTGATTGTCTGCTATCATGTGTGTGCGAGCGTAGTGTTAGTTGTTGTTGACCGGCCCTTTGGACCAGAAGGGTCCTTGGAGGCTGGGGAAGACTCACACATGCGCATGCACCCCTGCTTGTCTGCCTATCATGTGTGTGCAAGCGTGGGTGTTAGTTGTTACTGCCCGCCCCTTTGGGCCAGAAGGGTCCTTGGAGGTTGGGGAAGACTCACACATGCGCATGCGCCCCTGCTTGTCTGCCTATCATGTGTGCGCGAGCGTAGGTGTTAGTTGTTGTTGACCGACCCTTTGGACCAGAAGGGTCCTTGGAGGTTGGGAAGACTCACACATGCGCATGCACCCCTGCTTGTCTGCCTATCATGTGTGTGCGAGCGTAGGTGTTAGTTGTTGTTGACCGACCCTTTGGACCAGAAGGGTCCTTGGAGGTTGGGGAAGACTCACACATGCGCATGCACCCCTGCTTGTCTGCCTATCATGTGTGTGCGAGCGTAGGTGTTAGTTGTTGTTGACCGACCCTTTGGACCAGACGGGTCCTGGAGGGTGGGGAAGAGACTCACAACATGCGAATGCACCCCTTTGTTGTTGCCTATCATGTGTGTGCGAGCGTGCGGGTTAGTGTTGTTGACGACCCTTTGGACCAGAGGGTCCTTGGAGGTTGGGAAGACTCACACATGCGATGCACCCCTGCTGTTGCCTATATGGTGTGCGAGCGTAGGTGTTAGTTGTTTGTTGACCGACCATTTGGAACAGAAGGGGTCCTTGGATGTTGGGGAAAGCCTCACACATGCGCATTTGCACCCCTGCTTGTCTGCTATCATGTGGTGCGAGCGTAGGTGTAGTTGTTGTGACCGACACTTTGGACCAGAAGGTCTTGGGGGTTGGGAAGACTCACACATGCGCATGCACCCCTGCTTGTCTGCCTATCATGTGTGTGCGAGCGTAGGTGTTAGTTGTTGTTGACCGACCCTTTGGACCAGAAGGGTCCTTGGAGGCTGGGGAAGGACTCACAAAATGCGATGCACCCTGCTTGTCTGCCTATCATGTGTGTGCAAGCGTGGGTGTTAGTTGTTGACTTGCCCGCCCCTTTGGGCCAGAAGGGTCCTTGGAGGTTGGGGAAGACTCACACATGCGCATGCGCCCCTGCTTGTCTGCCTATCATGTGTGCGCGAGCGTAGGTGTTAGTTGTTGTTGACCGACCCTTTGGACCAGAAGGGTCCTTGGAGGTTGGGAAGACTCACACATGCGCATGCACCCCTGCTTGTCTGCCTATCATGTGTGTGCGAGCGTAGGTGTTAGTTGTTGTTGACCGACCCTTTGGACCAGAAGGGTCCTTGGAGGTTGGGGAAGACTCACACATGCGCATGCACCCCTGCTTGTCTGCCTATCATGTGTGTGCGAGCGTAGGTGTTAGTTGTTGTTGACCGACCCTTTGGACCAGAAGGGTCCTTGGAGGTTGGGGAAGACTCACACATGCGCATGCACCCCTGCTTGTCTGCCTATCATGTGTGTGCGAGCGTAGGTGTTAGTTGTTGTTGACCGACCCTTTGGACCAGAAGGGTCCTTGGAGGTTGGGGAAGACTCACACATGCGCATGCACCCCTGCTTGTCTGCCTATCATGTGTGTGCGAGCGTAGGGTGTTAGTTGTTGTTGACCGACCCTTTGGACCAGAAGGGTCCTTGGAGGTTGGGGAAGACTCACACATGCGCATGCACCCCTGCTTGTCTGCCTATCATGTGTGTGCGAGCGTAGGTGTTAGTTGTTGTTGACCGACCCTTTGGACCAGAAGGGTCCTTGGAGGTTGGGGAAGACTCACACATGCGCATGCACCCCTGCTTGTCTGCCTATCATGTGTGTGCGAGCGTAGGTGTTAGTTGTTGTTGACCGACCCTTTGGACCAGAAGGGTCCTTGGAGGTTGGGGAAGACTCACACATGCGCATGCACCCCTGCTTGTCTGCCTATCATGTGTGTGCGAGCGTAGGTGTTAGTTGTTGTTGACCGACCCTTTGGACCAGAAGGGTCCTTGGAGGCTGGGGAAGACTCACACATGCGCATGCACCCCCTGCTTGTCTGCCTATCATGGTGTGCGAGCGTAGGTGTTAGTTGTTGTTGACCGACCCTTTGGACCAGAAGGGTCCTGGAGGTTGGGGAAGACTCACACATGCGCATGCACCCCTGCTTGTCTGCCTATCATGTGTGCGAGCGTAGGTGTTAGTTGTTGTTGACCGACCCCTTTGGACAGAAGGGTCCTTGGAGGTTGGGAAGACTCACACATGCGCATGCACCCCTGCTTGTCTGCCTATCATGGTGTGCGAGCGTAGGTGTTAGTTGTTGTTGACCGACCCTTTGGACCAGAAGGGTCCTTGGAGGTTGGGGAAGACTCACACATGCGCATGCACCCCTGCTTGTCTGCCTATCATGTGTGTGCGAGCGTAGGTGTTAGTTGTTGTTGACCGCCCCTTTGGACCAGAAGGGTCCTTGGAGGCTGGGGAAGACTCGCACATGCGCATGCACCCCTGCTTGTCTGCCTATCATGTGTGTGCAAGCGTGGGTGTTAGTTGTTACTGTCCGCCCCTTTGGGCCAGAAGGTAGGGTCCTTGGAGGTTGGGGAAGGCTTGCACATGCGCATGCACCCCTGTGTGTCTGCCTATCATGTGTGTGCGAGCGTGGGTGTCAGTTATTACTGCCCGACCCTTTGGACCAGGAGGCGGAGGGGATGAGATTTAAGGAGTCGTCCTTGGGTTGGCATTCACCTTGAGAGGGGGGGGGATAGGGGGGGGGGGGGGGGGGGGGGGGGGGGGATAGGGGATAGGAAGTGGGGATAGGGATGGGGAGTGGGGATATGTGGTGTGGTGTGGTGGTGTACGAGTACTGCTAAAAGTTGGCATCTTAGAGTAGTCCTTGGGTCGGCATCCACCTTTAGAGGGGGACAGCTAAACTTTAACGCTCACACACATGACTAGCAGTCAAGAACCTGGGAGAGGCATCTTGCTTGCTTGTGATTACAATACATAATCTTGTGATAGGTAGTAGATAGCGGTTCCGGAACTGGTTCGGAATGGTCCTAGCTACATGAATGGACGAATGTTTACTTAGCATACATCCTAGTTAGTTGCCATTAATGGCATTGCACGTGTTGGATTAATTAAACATGCATATATCACTACCGGTATATTGTCAATCACTAGTTATCTCGTAGATTTTCACTTTACGAAACCTGTCCGAGAATTAGCAAGTTCGTAAAATGCTGTTTTATTCATAGTGTACGTGTAGCTACATACATGCATACAGATATGCACCACATGTACGGTAGCTAGAATAAAGTTAAACCACCTCTATCTATTTATGTATGTATAGAAAGAGGTGTTTTTATTGTATTTGGAATTGTCTCATGCTTTTTTTAGTTGGCGGTAGATCTGCTCACAGTCTTCCCATTGCAATCAAGTAAGTAAGAGACGGGCCCACCCGTGTGATACCCCACGGGAGGCATCCTGTGATTACCATTCATAATCATACTTGTATGGTAGTGCTAAGTAATGCTGCTTACAAATCGTGATCACCGTTTTATAAGATACCCGAATGAAAAAAATCTCCAGATTTTACCCGAATGAAAAAAATTGCAAATTTTTTACCCGAATGAAAAAAAAAAAAAATTTACCCGAATGAAAAAAATTACAAAATACCCGAATGAAAAAATTTATTTTTGATTGAGGGATTAGCCTGTCAAAAATGTCCGTGTGTGTGTGTGTGTGTGTGTGTGTGTCCGTCACAACCTACTTTTCAGGTTTCACTTCAAATCACAAAAAAACGAAACATTATATAAGATATCCAAAATATAAGACATTTTCATTCGGGACGCGCCTCCAGGCGCCCTTTATTTTGATTGAAGGATTAGCCTGTCAAAACTGTTTGTGCGTGTGTGTGTCCGTGTGTCACAACCTACTTTTCAGGTTACACTTCAAATCACAAAAAAACAAAACATTATATAAGATATCCCAATTATAAGACTTATTGATACCGGAAATATTCTCAAGAGACCACTTATGAGCATCGCAATTCAAGAAAAGGAGCTAAGGTTTGTGCTTTTTGGGCCAAAAGCGACAATTATTGGGTAACATTTGTCATCATTTCAAATTCGCACCATCCAATCATGTGCGCATACATAGGTTTGGGAATGGAATTGTCGTCAAAAAATCGAGGCGAAACATGCAAGCATCACAATGAACGAAACATTCCCCTAGGGCACTTGAACTATTTTTAGCACGGACTTCACCCACAACTCACCCGCAGGGCCGTGCGTGGGGTGGGCCAGGTTGGAAATCAAGCCACGCCAATTAACTAAGGTACTCGTAATTCTCGTAATGTTCATGTTTCCAGCCTTGCAACTTGCACAATGAGCAATTCCATGGGAAACGAATACAAAACCATCTCACGCACTTGCGACCATCGTGCTGCAAACCATGGAGGTACAAACGTGCGCATGGGCACTTCCGAGGCCGCCAGCAATGGGACGGAATCGGACGCAGAGGGACGCATGGCATTCAAGTGAGACGCAGCAAACCTACTGAAGCTGCGTCTGCGACGCAACGGACCCTTCGAGGTTCCTTCGACGACGGAGAACGCAGTGTCCTGAACAATTCGCCTTGGTCCCACTGGCGTGCCACTGCGATGCTGCCACACTGCAAGTCTGCCACTGCCAGACTGTCGACCGGCCCCCCCACCGGCCCCCCAATACATCCGCAATCGTCATCACCTGCACCTGGTCGCCGATCTCAGTCCCGATCAATTCTCAATCCCGATCAATTCTCGATCCCGATCAATTCTCAATACCGACGTTAGCCTGTCTTCCCTTCGCCTGCCTCTGCTTGCTTGCTGCTGATCACGACGAATTTTCGCCTCACTCTGCCTGCTTGCTGCCGCTTCCGACAATTCTCCTTCCCATTAAAATCTCCTTCCAGATCAGCTCCCAATCCCGCTCAATTCACAATCCCGGCGATCGCCTGTCTCCCCTTCCGCCTCCGCCAGGTATCCCACCCACACCCACACACCATGTTCAATGCTTCACATGCACTCCCACTCGCACAGGGGTTAGACCGCATCGAACTCAATCACGTCCACGTCCGAGTTCGGACCTCTCGACACTTCCCTTCCCACTTCTACCCACTTCTACACCCCCCCACTCCAATCCCATATTCCCATCCTCTCGCCCCTATATCCCACGCCAGCGTCCACCCCCGGACCTGTCGACCTTTCCTCCCACTCCCGCCCCAGATTTTCCTGGCCTGGGCTTTGCTCCCATTGCCCTCACCCTTCCTCACTCCCCAGCCGTCATGGTGTAGCACAGCATGGTATGATTTGTACCTACATGCACGGTTTATTGGTGTAGTATGGCAAGGTGAAGCATAGCATGGCATGTAATGGTTTAAACATGCCATGCATGCATGAATTGTACAATGGTAGTATGGTGTGGTATGGCATGGTGTAGCATAGCATGGTATGGTTTGTATCTACATGCATGGTATATTAGTATGGTATGGCATGGTGCAACATAGCATGGTTTGTTATGGTTTATACCAACATGCATTGTACAATGGTAGAATGGTGTGGTATGGAATGGTGTAACATAGCATTGTATGGTGTGTACCTACATGCATGGTATATTGGTATAGTATGGCATGTTGCAGCATAGCGGTCTAAATGGAAAGGAAGACAGATGGGATCCCTTCTTCGGGTGGCAGTGCATGCGTAGCCCCTTGTGTGTGCGTTTGTAAGTGTTTGGGTATGTGTGAATGTTTGCATGGGGTTGTCTTGTTGTGCAGGGATGGCCTGGTGTGTGTAAGGGTGAGTGTCTGATTGGGTTGTGTGCGTCGATGGGATTTTCTTGTAGTGCATGGATGGCCAGGTATCTGTATCTATGTACGGAAACAGATCTTTGTGGCAGTGCATGTGTAGCCACTTGTGTGTGCATGTGCCTGGGGTTATCTTGTAGTGCATGGATGGCCAGGTGTGTGTATATGGTATGAACAATGCTGTGTGGCAGTGCATGTGCAGCCTGTTGTTCATTTGTGTGTTTCCATGCGTGAGTGTCGGGGTGTGTTTGTGTTTGCATGGGGTTGTCTTGTAGTGCATAGATAGCCATATGTGCGTGTATTTGCGTGCACAGTGCTGTGTGGAAGTGCCAGAATAGCAAGATGTGTGTGTATGTGCATGCACAGTGCTGTGTGGCAGTGCATGGGTAGCCAGATGTGTGTGTATGTGCATGCACAGTGCTGTGTGGCAGTGCTTGGATAGCCAGATGTGTGCGTATGTGCATGCACAGTGCTGTGTTGCAGTGCATGGATAGCCAGATGTGTGTGCATGTGCGTGCACAGTGCTGTGTGGAAGTGCATGGATAGCCAGATGTGTGTGTATGTGCGTGCGCAGTGCTGTGTGGCAGTCCATGGATTGCCTCATGAGTGTGTATGTGCATGCACAGTGCTGTGTGGCAATGCATGGATAGCCATATGTGTGTGTATGTGTGTTCACAGTGCTGCGTGGCAGTACTGGGTAGCCAGATGTGTGTGTATGTGCTTGCACAGTGCTGTGTGGAAGTGCTTGGATAGCCAGCTATGTGTGTGTATGTGCGTGTGCAGTGCTGTGTGGCAGTCCTAGGTAGCTGGATATGTGTGTATGTCCTTGAGCAATGCTGTGTGGAAGTGCATGGATACCCAGATGTGTGTGTATGTGCGTGCACAGTGCTGTGTGGCAGTGCATGGATAACAATTTGTATTGTGCGTGTATGCGTGCGTATTTGAGTGTGTTCGTGTTTGCATGGGGTTATCGTGTAGTGCATGGATAGCCAGATGTGTTTGTTTGTAGTAGCACATGGCTGTGCGACAATGTATGTGTAGCCAGTTGTTTTGTGTGTGCATGCTTGAGTGGCTGAATGTGTTTGTGTTTTCGTGTGGTAATGTAGTGCATGGTTAGCCAGATGTGTGTGTATGTGCGTGCACAGTGCTGTGTGGCAGTGCATGGATAGCCAGCTATGTGTGTGTATGTGCGTACGCAGTGCTGTGTGGCAGTGCTAGGTAGCCACATGTGTATGTCCATGCAAAGTGCTGTGTGGTAATGCATGTATAGCCAGCTATGTGTGTATGTGCGTGCACAGTGCTGTGTTGCAGCGCATGGATAGCCAGATGTGTGTGAATGTGCTTGCGTAGTGCTGTGTGGCAGTGCA
Organism: Chlamydomonas sp. ICE-L; assembly: GCA_013435795.1. Taxonomy (NCBI): domain Eukaryota; kingdom Viridiplantae; phylum Chlorophyta; class Chlorophyceae; order Chlamydomonadales; family Chlamydomonadaceae; genus Chlamydomonas; species Chlamydomonas sp. ICE-L. The sequence goes on from JACBWV010000899.1 coordinate 284,959, forward strand.
TGGATAGCTAGTTGTCTGTGTATGTGCGTGCTCATAAGTTGTCAAACGTTTTGTAGCTTATTCTGCTATTAGTGCCTGCTTACTCCACTACTTTTGAAACTCCCAGCCTTCCTCCTCTCACTTTCTCACATTCTGCATTTCAACAATTTCTCGACTATTTGCCCCATGTCCTGCCCGTGACGTCTAATGTGTTTAGGATTTGGTTGCTTATTGGTTTGAATGCCACCGGTTGACCATAATTCAGATGCTACGTGTCCAAGCTGTCGAGACTCTGTGTTCAATCCTACGCACGCCAGGAACACGCCCAGCCGACTCTACAACCTAATTGGCAAAACACATTTCAGACCGCATATCACACTGCGATTACGTAATACGATGTTGTATTAGGTAACAAGCGGCTTGTGTCCTGGGGGTCCCCAATTAATTGCCATAAATGTGGGGAATGAAGCCACATCAAGCTTGTATGCGGCTGACCGAACAAATTCCCCAAAATCAACCATTCCTCTGATTGGTTACATTTGTGTTCATCAGATGCTTGCAAATAAAGCCCATCTACAAGACAGTCCAGGCACCTTTAATACCACTTCAAATTTAACAACCCTACAAAATGTCAATTGTCGTTACTTCACAGTAAACAAAGCTACATCCATCGATTCAATTCAATTAAATCCAAATATATTGAATTCAAATGAATACAACTCAAATCAATTAAATGATTTCAATTCAAGTCCAAACAATTCAATATTGATTCTATCAAATTAATTAAAAACATATTAATTAATGAATTCATGAATTAATACAATTTAATTAATTGAATTAAAGTAAAGTAACAGTTAATTAAATATAATTTAATTGATGATGTAATTAATTAAATAGTACCAATGACTTTAAAATAATTTTATTTTTTCATGTTAATCGTGTTATTAATGAATTAATTCAATTCATTTAATTAATTAAACATTTATACAATTATAATAAATACAATTATGCAATTAAATCCGAATTTAATTCTTAATTAAATTCATGATTATTTCAAACATTTTCATTCGGGACGCGCCCTTTATTTTTGATTGAGGGATTAGCCCGTCAAAACTGTGTGTCCGTGTGTGGGTGTGTGGGTGTGTGTGGCACAACCTACTTTTCAGGTTTCACTTTAAATCACAAAAAAACGACAACAACATATAACAATTATAAGACTTATTGATACCGGACATATTCTCACGAGACCACATATGAGCATCGCAATTCAAGAAAAGGAGCTAAGGTTTGTGCTTTTTGGGCCAAAAGCTACAATTATTGGGTGACATTTGTAATCATTTCAAATTCGTACCATCCTATCATGTGCGCAAACATAGGTTTGGGAATGGAATTGTCGTCAAAAAATCGAGGCGAAACATACAAGCATCACAATGGACGAAACATTCCCCTAGGGCACTTCAGCTATTATTAGCACGGACTTCACTCACAGCTCAGCCGCAGGGCCGTGCGTGGTGGCCGTGCGTGCGTGCGTGGGCTGGGCCGGGTGGGATGAAGCCACGCCAACTATGGTTCTTCTAGTTCTAATTCACGTAATGTTCATGTTTCGTCCAGAGCTTGCAATTGAGCACGTTCGCGCTTCGTGCTGCGACCTAACGACCTAGAAACGTTCGACGGTCTGCGGAACTGGGACAGCGTGGCAACATGGCGGCCACACCGATTGGGGTGCGAATTGTTTGCTGCCGATTTGAGTGCGAAACTCTTGTGCTAGTATTTCCTGCTGGCAACGCTTCCGACTAAGCTACTTATTCCAACTCTGTTGTTTAAGAATATAGTTCTGCCGTCCTCTTTGCCCCTACCACCCTTTCATTGAAATCGCTAGCTGAAGCTCGTCAGCGTAGGCAGCCTCTTTGCCCACTGCTCCCCCCCTCCCCCCCCCCCCCCTGTTACGCGCAAACACCTTACGAGGCACCAGAATTTGGCCAAGCTAACACGGGCTACCATGGTTGGTCTGATACAAGTGGGGTGTACAGTCTAGGGGTGGCCTATCAGCCTAGTGGTGGTGGTGTGCGTGTGTGTGTGTGTGTGTGCGTGATTGGGGTTGGGGGTTGAGGCAATTGGTATTGGTGTTATGCGGTGTTGCAGTGCGTGCTTCAGTAGTTGTGTGGGGGTTGTGCTGCAGTTGGATAGCCAGTTATGTGTGTGTTGAAGGTTTGTTTGTGTGTTTGTGTGTGTGCATGGGGTAGTGCATGGATAGCCAGTTTGTGGGTGGGTGAGTGCCTGAGTGTGTTGTTTGTGTCAATGGGATTGTCTTGTAGTGCATGGATGGCCAGGTGTGTGTGTATGTAAGCATGGCCCTGTGGCAGTGCATGTGTAGCCCCTTGTGTGTGCGTGTGTGAGTGTCTGGGTTTGTGTGAATGTGTGCATGGGGTTGTCTTGTAGTGCATGGATGGCCTGGTGTGTGTGTGTGCGTGAGTGTCTGATTGGGTTGTGTGTGTCGATGGGATTGTCTTGTATTGCATAGATGGCCGGTTGTGTGTATATGTGTATGGAAACATATCTGTGTGGCAGTGCATGTGTAGCCACCTGTGTGTGCATGTGCCTAGGTTTGTCTTAGTGCATGGATGGCCAGGTGTGTGTATATAGGATGAACAGTGCTGTGTGGCAGTGCATTTCCAGCCAGTTCGATTGTGTATTTGCATGCGTGATTGTCTGGGTATGTTTGTGTGTGCATGGGTTGTCTTGTAGTGCATGGATAGCCAGTTGTTTTGTGTGTGCATGCGTGTGTAATTGAGTGTGTTTGTGTTTGCATGGGGTTGTCTTATAGTGCATGGATAGCCAAATGTGTGTGTATATACTAGCACATGGCTGTGCGACAGTGTATGTGTAGCCAGTTGTTTTGTGTGTGCATGCGTGTGTATTTGAGTGTGTTTGTGTTTGCATGGGGTTGTCTTCTTGTGCATGGATAGCCATGTGTGTGTGTATGTGCGTGCACAGTGCTGTGTGGCAGTGCATGGAAAGCCATATGTGTGTGTATGTGCATGCACAGTGCTATGTTGCAGTGCCAATATAGCCAAATGTGTGTGCATGTGCATGCACAGTGCTGTGTGGCAGTGCATGGATAGCCAGTTGTTTGTGTATGTGCGTGCACAGTGTTGTGTGGCAGGGCATGGATAGCCATGTGTATGGGGCGTGCATGCGTGTGTATTTGAGTGTGTTCGTGTTTGCATGGGGTTGTCTTGTAGTGCATGGATAGCCAGCTGTGTGTGTATATACTATCACATGGCTGTGCGACAGTGTATGTGTAGCTAGTTGTTTTGTGTGTGCATGCGAGTGTATTTACCGCCCTCAACTAAGCAGATACACAAGGTTACACCGGTCACACTGGAGGAGGAGGAGGAGGAGGAGCAATTTAACCTAAGGGTTTGGCGCCCGTGAGCGCCCTCGGGCGACGCCAGCCGGCGTTGCGCATGGAAGCTTCGAGACGTAGAAGACCGAGATTATGGCATTCAATTCGAGACCGAGACCCAGACCGAGACCGAGAGTCCGAGGCCGAGACCTAGGTCGAGACCCAGACCCAGACCCAGACCCAGACCTTGAACGATACCGAGACCGAGGCACAGACCCAGACCGAGACACAGACCCACGTAACCACGACCGTGCAAAAGGTGACCGCCCGATAGGGCGGTCACCTCAAGTTGAGTGTGTTTGTGTTTGCATTCGTTTGTCTTGTAGTGCATGGGAAGCCATATGTGTGTGTATGTGCGTGCACAATGCTATGTGGCAGTGCCAAGATAGCCAGATGTGTGTGCATGTGCATGCACAGTGCTGTGTGGTAGTGCATGGATAGCCAGATGTGTGTGCATGCGCGTGCACAGTGCTGTGTGGCAGTGCATGGATAACAATTTGTATTGTACGTGTATGCGTGCGTATTTGAGTGTTTCGTGTTTTCATGGGGTTGTCGTGTAGTGCATGGATAGCCAGATGTGTTTGTTTGTAGTAGCACATGGCTGTGCGACAATGTATGTGTAGCCAGTTGTTTTGTGTGTGCATGCTTGAGTGGCTGAATGTGTTTGTGTTTTCGTGTGGTAATGTAGTGCATGGTTAGCCAGATGTGTGTGTATGTGCGTGCACAGTGCTGTGTGGCAGTGCATGGATAGCCAGCTATGTGTATGTGCGTGCGCAGTGCTGTGTGGCAGTGCTAGGTAGCTACATGTGTATGTCCATGCAAAGTGCTGTGTGGTAATGCGTGTATAGCCAGCTATGTGTGTATGTGCGTGCACAGTGCTGTGTCGCAGCGCATGGATAGCCAGATGTGTGAGAATGTGCCTGCGTAGTGCTGTGTGGCAGTGCATGGATAGCTAGTTGTCTGTGTATGTGCGTGCTCTTAAGTTGTCAAATGTTTTGTAGCTTATTCTGCTATTAGTACCTACTTACTCCACTACTTTTGAAACTCCCAGCCTTCCTCTTCTCACTTCCTCGCATTCTGCATATCAACAATTTCTCGACTATTAGCCCCATGTCCTGCCCGTGACGTCTAATGTGTTTAGGATTTGGTTGCTTATTGGTTTGAATGCCACCGGTTGACCATAATTCAGATGCTACGTGTCTAAGCTGTCGAGACTCTGTGTTCAATCCTACGCACGCCAGGAACACGCCCAGCCGACTCTACAACCTAATTGGCAAAACACATTTCAGACCGCATATCACACTGCGATTACGTAATACGATGTTGTATTAGGTAACAAGCGGCTTGTGTCCTGGGGGTCCCCAATCAATTGCCATAAATGTGGGGAATGAAGCCACCTCAAGCTTGTATGCGGCTGACCGAACAAATTCCCCAAAATCAACCATTCCTCTGATTGGTTACATTTTGTGTGCATCAGATGCTTGCAAATAAAGCCCATCTACAAGACAGTCTAGGCACCTTTAATACCACTTCAAATTTAACAACCCTACAAAATGTCAATTGTCGTTACTTCACAGTAAAGTTACATCCATCGATTCAATTCAATTAAATCCAAATATATTGAATTCAAAAGAATACAACTCAAATCAATTAAATGCTTTCAATTCAAGTCCAAACAATTCAATATTGATTCTATCAAATTAATTAAAAACATATTAATTAATGAATTCATGAGTTAATACAATTTAATTAATTGAATTAAAGTAAAGTAACAATTAATTAAATATAATTTAATTGATGGTGTTATTAATTAAACAGTACCAATGACTTTAAAATAATTTTATTTTTTCATGTTAATCGTGTTATTAATGAATTAATTCAATTCATTTAATTAATTAAACATTTATACAATTATAATAAATACAATTATGCAATTAAATCCGAATTTAATTCTTAATTAAATTCATGATTATTTCGAACATTTTCATTCGGGACGCGCCTCCAGGCGCCCTTTATTTGATTGAGGGATTAGCCTGTCAAAACTGTTTGTGTGTCCGTCCGTCCGTGTGTCACAACCTACTTTTCAGGTTTCACTTCAAATCACAAAAAAACAAAACATTATATGAGATATCCCAATTATAAGACTTATTGATACCGGAGATATTCTCAAGGGACCACTTATGAGCATCGCAATTCAAGAAAAGGAGCTAAGGTTTGTGCTTTTGGGGCCAAAAGCGACAATTATTGGGTAACATTTGTCATCATTTCAAATTCGTACCATCCTATCATGTGCGCATACATAGGTTTGGGAATGGAATTGTCGTCAAAAAATCGAGGCGAAACATGCAAGCATCACAAGGGACGAAACAGTCGCCTAGGGCACTTAAGGTATTATTAGCACGGGGTTCACCCACAACTCACCCGCAGGGCCGTGCGTGGGGTGGGACGGGTGCGTGAGGTGGGCCTACGGATATGTACTGTGTACTTCTAAATCACGTAATGTTCATGTTTCCAGCCTCGCGAGCTTGCACAATGAACAATTACAGTGGCAACGATTACATATCCAGCTCACACACTTGCGGAGCTTGGAATTAAGCACCAGCGACTTTCGAGTTGCAAACTATGGAGGTACCATCGTTCGCATGGGCCAAGCCGCCCCCATTTGTATTGCCGAGGCGAAATGGACCACGCCACCGCGCCATACGTTACCCCTCCCTGGCAGGCGGCCTAGGATCGCCAGGGACCCACTCTTCGCTCGTTTTCCCTCCTCGCCCATTCTCGCAGGCTTATTCAGTTGAAGTTTCTCAATTATTAGCTTTCGACACGCGCCTAGGACTTGTCTTTGAACCAATTCTTCGCAATTCTTGATGCCCCCCTCAGTTCAACTCTGATAGTCGCCCATCGCCTCATAAAGCGCGCGCGGTTCCCTGCTTCGCATGCAGCTGAGACAACATGGGAAGGATCATGCTACCACCCCTTGCTCTACCTGTATGGTAAATTTGGTATGGTTATGCATGGTGCAGAATAGCATGACATTGAATGGTTTATACCTACATGCATGGTACAATGGTAGATTAGTTTGGTATGGCCTGGTGCAGCATAGCACTGCATGTTATGGTTTATACCAGCATGCATGGTACAATGCTATAATAGTGGGGCATGGCATGGTGTAGCATAGCATTGTATGATGTGTACCTACATGCATGGTATATTGGTATAGTATGGAGTGAGTGATGGTTGTGAAATAGATGATTCTAATTGTAGGAGTGATGATGATGGTCATGGTGAGATTGTTAGTACTGATGGTGTTAATGAGAAGATGATTGCGATCGTGTTATGTGGTGTTGTAGTGCGTGATATTTATTCGTGCTTCAGTAGTTGTGTTTGGGTTGTGCTGCAGTTGGATAGCCAGTTATGTGTGTGTTCAAGGTGTGTCTGAGTGTGTTTGTGTGTGTGCATGGGGTAGTGAATGGATAGCCAGTATCTGTGAGTGCATGGTGTAGTGCATGGATAGCCAGTGTGTGTGGGTGAGTGCCTGAGTGTGTTGTTTGTGTCAATAGGATTGTCTTTTAGTGCATGGGGATGGCGAGGTGTGTGTGTATGTAAGTAGGGCGGTGTGGCAGTGCATACGTAGCCCCTTGTGTGTGCATGTGTGAGTGTCTGGGTATGTGTGAATGTGTACACGGGGTTGTCTTGTATTGCATGGATGGCCTGGTGTGTGTGTGCGTGGGTGTCTGATTGGGTTGTGTTTGTCCATGGATTGTCTTGTAGTGCATGGATGACCAGGTGTGTGTAACTGTGTACGGAAACAGATCTGTGTGGCAGTGCATGTGTAGCCAGATGTGTGTGCCACCACACCACACCACACCACACCACACCACACCACACCACACCAGACCACGCCTCACCACACCACACCATACCACCCCACACCACACCACACCTTACCACACCACACAGCCTACACCTCGCCACACCACGCCTCACCACACCACAACACACCACAACACAACACAACACAACACAACACAACACAACAAACCAAACCGAGCCTCACCAAACCACACCACACCAAACCGACCCATCAACACCTTACCACACCACACCACCACCCCACCACAACCACACACCACACCACACCACACCACACCCACACCTCCCTCACAACACCACACCAAACCACACCACACACCTCAGACAACACCACTCCTCACCACACCACACCACACCACACCTCATCACGCCACACCTTACCACACCACACCACACCACACCTCGCACACCACACCACAACCCCACACCACACCTCCCCCACCCCACCACCACCCTTACCACCCTTACCCTTACCGCACCGCACCCACACCCAACACACACCACACCACACCACACCACACCCACCCACAGCCTACACCACGCCCTCACCACCCCACACCACCAACACCACACAGCCTCACCCGCCTCACTCCACAACCACACACCACACCACACCACACCACA